>JAVKPL010010717.1:0-45935 GCA_032173675.1 Gastrolobium villosum
ACTAGGAAATATGATTTCTGGTGAAAATTGATGGAAATTAGAGTGTTTGGGGAAGGGTGCCCACAACGCACATAACAGCTTAGAAATGCGATTTCTCCGAACGATTGGAAAACTCCGGATTCATCCTATTAAGGGCAATTAAAGGACAATATTAATGTTAAAAATTATAGTTTCCAAATAGTTTAGGAATTTATGGACATTTAGTGGAATAGGCAGATTTGAATTAATTTGAATCGTGTTAGGTGGCAGTGGAGCATCTGTAAGAACCCACACCGCTAATTAAGGTAATTAATGATTTAATTGTGATAATTAGGAAATAATTCCATAACTGACCCTAATAACTATTATGAGGCTTTAATAATTATAATTAATGGGTATGAATGCTGAATGTTGCTTTTCGGAAGAAAAGTGCAGATACCTGTTCTGCTAGTCGGTATAAATACGTACCGAAAAAGTATCCCGGAAAATTATAACAAGTGCATGAAAATTACTAGAATAATATGTAGGACTTGTAAAACGAGTTTCAAGTCAAAATAATGAGATCTGATGTCAGAACTGATACTGGCTATGGAAAAGCGCGTACCAGAAAGGTGCTCAGAAAATTATAAGAAAAATATGATAATTCTTGTAAAATTGAGTAGGTTAAGAATCCTGAGTTTGGGATTAAAATGCTAAGCGTAGCAATTAAGCTAATACTGCGTGTTAATTGGTTAAGTGGCTATATATATGACTTTAAGGGCACAAAACCCTAGGTGCCACTATTTCCAGCTGAGTGTGGTGGCTGACCAGCTTCATGCTACTGTTCCATTTGCTCCCTAATCATTTTCTTGAGCCTTGTGGCCTCTTTTCCTCCATTTCTCTTCACTTTGTGCCTTGTGTGAGTGGGAGAGATCATTGGGTGTGTGAAAGGAACATCTTTTCTGAGTCTTGTGGCTGTTTTGAGTCAGCTTGTGGGCTGAGTTTGGAGAGTGGGTGGTGAAAGCCTTTGTTTTGGCATTTTTATGCTTCAAAGTGTCACCTTTGTGAAGGAGGAACCTTGCTTGTTGGTCCATTTTCGTTCTTACTATTAGTCAGAACCTTGGAGTTGTGTGGTGAGCTCCAAGAGCACCCTTTGTTGGCTGGTTGAGCTTGGGTGAATTGTCCATTCCATGATCATGAGTTTTTATGCTTAAAATGGAACCTTAATGTATGCTAAGGCTAAAAGATGATAAATGAACGTTGGCTAATGTCTAACACACCTAGAAATGCATGTTTAGGTGTCTTTAATCAGTAAAAACCCAACCTTGGAAGGATATCTTCGCAAAATGTAGAAACTGCATTCTGTCGAGAAATATCCGGATATTTGTCGAACAGATATCCGGATATTAGATATCCGGATATGGTATCCGGATATTGGATATCCGGATATGGGGATCTGGATATCCGGATATGGGGATCTGGATATCCGCATATTGTATATCCGGATATGGTCAGTGAGATATCCGGATATTGCATATCCGGATATGTCCCCGAGGAATATCCGGATATTCTGGGATTTCATAGAACAGTAGTTGTGCTGCGTGTACAGTAGGCTATTGGGGGTTTGTGGACCCTAGATTGATGAAGTTAAACTTCTGTAATTAATGAACTAAGTCAGAATCAAGTGATTAAGGGCTTATGGCTTTGTATGAAGCCTTAAGACGTAAAACGTAAAGGAAAGGCGTTGTCTTTAAGTTGTGTGCTTGGGGTGCATTATTATTGATATAGTGTTGGTCCTTAACAGATTGTGATTCTGCTGTGTTTGGACTTTGAGTTGTGGACTCTTGGCTTTGGGTGTTAGCTTACAAGATAAGCTTTCGTGTCCTCGGTTTAGCCATGTTGTGGTTCCACCATGTCCCATGGGGGGGTATGGTTATATGCATGTTGTGTTACATGCTTTTGGATATATGAAATATTGATTGAGCTTTACATGTAATGGCTTTTAATATGCATGTGTTGTTCCATCTTGATGGTAAGCCTGAGTATGTGGCGTCATACGATACGGTGATCTGGGGTGGATGCAAGTGGCGTCTTGCACTATATATAGGAGATAGACGTATTCCTGTATTTCTCTGGCCAGTAGAATAGTATTGACACACATGACATGATTATCTGCTGCATTGCACTATTTTAGAACTGATGATGATGAACTGCTTTTAAACTTATATTGCACACGTAAGTGAGCTTGGGGTGGAAGAACCTTGAGGACCCCTTGTCTTACTGGGATTTCTTGTTAGAGATCTCACCCCATGTTTGGGGAATGCTTATTTCAGGTTCAGGTAGTATAGGGGCTGATGTATCTGGCAGCAAGAGGCCAGAGCTTGATGGATGATTATGTTATTACTTCTTTGATGATAGCATGACTGGATTGGATACTGTTTATGGTTTCCGCACCTTTATTTTATGCTGTGGATGTTGAGACTGATGTTGGACTTTGTTGCCTTATTTGTGAGCATGGGGTTTGTCCATGTCACTTATTGTTAGTGCTTTGAGCTGAGTTGTATAATCTGATAGTTGGTCCGGTCTACATGTTGTAGTTCCGTGACTAGAGAATAATGCTTATGTTATTTATTTAATGAGGTATTTTAGTTAACTATTTTATTGCAATTACATACAGGCAATGTTTTTATTAATTGATTAATAAGCAAGTTGGTAATGATAATGACATCATAATTGAAAAGAAAAAGATATTTCGCATTTTTAATTAAGCGCAGCTTAATACGATAGTATGATAATATTACCGGATATATACGGGGTGTTACATTTATGGTATCAGAGCAATGGTTCGAGGGAAAAGCCTGTATGTATTGCAATTGCTAGGTTGTTTGGTTGTGTCTATCTTATGTGTTTACTCCGTCGAATGTTATTATGATAATGCATATGTGATCACATTGCGTGGGCCTGATCAACTCATAAATTGTGTAACTTGTGCAGAGTCGTGGTAAGATCCGGGAGAACACGAGACACTTCTGAGGATCAACCCAATCTGGTCCTGACTGCATTGGCTAAGATGCAGGCGGCTAGAGTAGCCGATCAGGAGGCCATTAGATTGGCCAATGCGTCAATGATGGAATCTGTTCGCGACGCGAATCGGATAGCCGCAGCTGAGGTTCGTGAAGCGAACCGGAGGACCACTGAGGAAGTCCTCGAGGCGAACAGGATGGAAAACAAGACGATGATGAGAGTCATGTTGGAGGAGATGAGGGCTGGTCCTGTTGTCTGCCAGGCTCCACCGCCACCACCGCCAATGTAACAGCCCGTTACGTACCGGTATTGTTAACATTGATTATGATATTAAGCGCAGTTACAATCACAGCAATTGGGTTAATTAAATTACGGGCAACTTTTTTTCTTTTATCGTATTCCTTTTCATAACTATAACACTTTTCCGTAATCAATTAAAACAACACTATAATTGTAAGTGCAATACGCGGAAGCATCCAGCTTAACAACACCACTACTCTTTCTTTTTATTCAACTCGTTTAATCCCATCAACTTATTTTCATTTCTTGCCAAGTTCTAGCCCTTTACATAAGCTACGCGTGGTTTCAAACCACGTACCATTTGGAGTTCTACCCACCAAGTTAAGCCCCTTTCTTTTAGTCTAGAAAAACATGAATTTTCAAATTTTTCACTGTGGTAATCGATTACCAGAGGGTGGTAATCGATTACCACCTGTCAAAAATGAGGCAGTAGCCAAATTTTGACCTCCTCTGTTCTGGTAATCGATTACCAACTTTGGGTAATCGATTACCTCACATGGTAATCGATTACCAAAGCTCAGTAATCGATTACCAGTGAAGATAGTAGCCAATTTTCGTCCCCTGTTGCATGGTAATCGATTACCATGCTTGGGTAATCGATTACTATGCAGCAAAATGACAGATTACAGCATTTTAAGCCCCAAAAAGGTTGTGTAATCCATCCCTAACCCCTTGGTACTCCACACAACACTTAAACATACTCTAATGTAGGCACTAGGCCCTTCAAACATGCATTTTCATTCAATTATGCATCATTTACAAAGTCTTTAATATAATGGCCATTTTACATCAAATATGGACCATTTTACAACATATTTGTCACGGCTTCAATTACAATGAATGTGGCAATGGACAAGTCCCATGCTCACTCAAATATACAATAATTCTCCAAGGTTATACATATACATCATTTGAAGAATTTAACATGTAGTCATGAACATACAAGGCATGGCATTTCAACATGCACAAGTTCATGATCTAAGTCTAAAGCATAAAATATATGCAATGTGTGTTCCAATCCAATGCTCATCGCATGGTGCCTCCAACATGCACCTCATGCTCCACTCTTCCAGGCTCAACATAACCTGAAATGATGCCCCAAAACACGGGGTGAGATATATAAATATATCTCAGTAAACCAAGGGCCCTGGAGGTTTCTCCACCCCATGGCTCACTCAATGTGCAAATACAACATTATATAATATGCAAGCAATACAATATCACCCACCAACTGGAGACAACCCAAGAACATCCATTCATGGATTCATGTTCAAGGACTCCATCATATAACTCCCGAGACAATCCTGGCGCCTCTCCCATGGTTGAGAAGACTCCATGGCAAAACCTGTAACGCCCTCCCTTGTATGCATCCAAGAGAGTCGTTTGCTAAGCGGAATTAGAGTCGTTAACGTCACATGAGCCAACAAAATTCACATTCTAGGTTCAATCCGAATCACGTTTCTACAATTCTTATCACTTCTGTTTGGATGATAAAAAAATATTTCAAGTGATTTCGAAAGAGCACGTTTGGGGCTTCGCGTGCATATAAAATAATAGTAAATCCGAGTTCGTTTGCTCATAAGAACACCACCCGTAAGGTGTACTGTAAAAATTTCAGCATATAAGTCTTTCAAAAATTCCTTTCACAAATGTTTTCCAAAATAGCCGCTGTTCATAAAAGTTCAAGATAAAATAGAGATGATAGAGTCTACAGTCATCCAAAAGTACCAAAATGTTAATCATTACAGTCATCCAAACAATCAAACAGCAACAGTGATAATCCATGCATCAGCAAGCAACAGCAAAACATCACTCCTTCAAATGCTTTTACGTCCTCCTGCCATTTTGGAAAAATAGCAGCCCCGAAGGGGTGAGAATAATCCCAGTAGTGTGGCAACAAAACCAGTAATATAACAGTATTAACTAGGCACCAAATCATAAACAGTCACTTCAACATATCCTTGTTCCTTTTCCTTTTTCCTTTTCATCATATTCATATATATAGCGCATATAACGCCTTTCCTTTGCGCTTTTAGCACCGTCGTGCGCGCACTTCACAGTGGAATCAAATATACCCTTGGCACCTGAGCTCCATGTGGATTCTAACTGTGGGCCTATGCGGACTGATGCCAAGTGTCCCATACCCCGGTACCTTGGGGATGCCTATATGATGCTTGCTCAAACACATGGTCCTGTACATAACTATTCTAAGACAAGGCCTATATGATCTTGATACATGCATGTCATGCTATGCTTTCACACACAAAGCGTAAAAATGCGGTATGATGTAAGATGCATGCTTATATACCTTTCATATAGCCATCACGGCACATATACTTTTCATATGCGTTATGCTGCCACATAACGTCTTTACCTCATAATCATATAGCCATCACGGCACATTTTTGGCAGTTTCCTTTCATCATAATGGAACATAACACTTTTACGGAATATGGAGCATCATGTCACAATTTTATACCAGTAGTCAATAGTCACATTAGGCAATATCGCCTGACACTTACCTTTGCGTGCCTTAAATAATACCAAACAGCAGCGAAGTATCTCACTTCTTAAGCGCACCTAAATCAATTACAACCAATCATTTACAGTGGCTATTTACAGCAGAAACAGTGCGCATACAGCAGTGTCTTACAGTGGAAAACAGTGAGCATACAGCAGTGTCTTACAGTGGAAAACAGTGAGCATACAGCAGTGTTTTATAGCAGCAAAACAGTGAGCATACAGTAGCATTTTTACAGCAGAAAAACAGTGACGTTTGTGCTTAAAACAGTGAGCAGAAACAGTGAGTTGTTCTTTAAAACAGTGAGCAGAAAACAGTGGTATTTTCCAAAAAAACAGTGGACAGAAACAGTGACGTTTTACAGCAGGAAAACAGTAAACATACAGCAGAAACAGTGACTATTTTAAACAGAAACAGTGGCTCTTTGGACATCAACAGTGGCAGAAGCAGTGACATCAAACAGTGGCATTTGAACGTTTAAAACAGTGACATAACAGTGGCATTTGAACCTTAAAAACAGTGACATTAGTGGTGATATTTGCACATTGAAACAGTGGTATACTTGGTGATTTTTGGACATTAAAACAGTGGCATAACTAGTGGTTGTTGATCATCAAAACAGTGGCATAATTAGGAGTACTTGAACACCAATACAGTGGCATAAAGAGTGGGGTTTGGACATCAAAAATGGTGATCATTTTATGCAGAAACAGTGGCTCATTAAGTACTAAAGCAGTGAGTGTTTTTGGTGCAAAACAGTGACATATGTGGCATTAAAACAGTGAGCATTTTATGCAGAAACAGTGGCATATTATGGACTAAAACAGTGGCATATAATGGGCTAAAACAGTGGCATATATGTGCAGAAACAGTGGCATATTATGGACTAAAACAGTGAGTATTTTATGCAGAAACAGTGGCATGTGGAGCACTAAAACAGTGGCATAAGTGTGCAGAAACAGTGGCATCAAAATGGTGATTTTGAGGAACCGAAACAGTGAGCATTTCATCTTCAAAACAGTGGCACATTCATAGGGAAACAGTGGCATATTCATACAAAAACAGTGACACATATATTCCTCAAAACAGTGGCATTAACTTAAGCATGATCATGAGGCTTCCATTCCATAACTTAAGCATACAAATCATCAAGAAATAGCTCCACCATTCTACTTTTACCATGTTCATTCTTGAGTCCAAAACCACACATAATCAAGGAGACATTCAAGCACACATACATGGTTACACAATGAAAGTGTTCTAAGTTCAAGGCTTACCTCTTGTAGCACACACTTCTTGGTCAAGAATCACACACCACCTTCTAGCTTTACTACACAACAAGTCCTCACTTCCTATGATGATCTATGCGCATACAAGGTGAGGGGGAACAAACTTGGACAGCTTCAATGGTTGAAGACAAGGCTGGACAGTGAGGGAAGGTGAGTTGTCTTGGCAAGTTTTTCTTTCTCCAAGGTTCCAACACTATACGGTTTAGAGAGTGAGGAGATGGGGAAGGAAAGTTGGCTGAATGTAAGGTGAGGGCAGCCCTTCCTTGTGCGCATACTTAAGGGGAAAGTGAGGAGAGGTGGCAATGATTAAACATCATGAAAAATTCTGGTTGCTTGAAGAGGTGGGGCTGCACACTTGGGCTGAACAAGCAAAGGGTTGCTTCTAGGCTACTCTATGCACATGCAAGGGGGTGAGGGAGATAAGTTCAGATCTGAATGAGTGCTATAAGTCAGAAATTTTTTCACAAATGACCAAACCATGCGCATAGGGTGGAGTGGAGGAGGTGCATCATGAGCACATGTAAGAGGTTCACTAAGTCAACAAGCAAGACAACTATGTGGCAGCCCAAAAAAATCTGGTTTGATGCAGCCTTGTGCGCACATGATGGGGTGAAATGCAGCCCAAAATCCTTCTTTGGTTGCATGTGGAAACAAGGGCAGATTTGGCTCATGATGGACTGCCAAAAGCATGCAAAAATCTGCACATTTCAGCCTCATGATGGAAGGTGTAAGATGGTTCTCCAAGTCAACAAGTTAGGCAGTTTTGTGTCATAGAAAAATCTGCTCCAAGACACCTCCATGTGCGCCTAAAAGGAGAAGAATGCAGCCTAAAATCAAGCTAAATGGTACATGTGTCTTCCATGCAATGAAGTTGAAATCAAGTGTGCATAAGCAAAGTGAGGTGGCGGTCAAACAAGAGGGAAATTGGCAGATTTTTCTAAGTATTTTCCACCTCTTGTGCGCATGAATGAGTGAGAGAATACATCAAGTCAAGTGAAGGTTTCTTGGTACACAAACAACCTTGTTGGACAAGGCTTAGGGAATTTTGTGTGGGTTTAACTTTGGGCTGAACTTGAAGGATCCAATAAGACAAGCCTAAAGGTGGCAAGTCCACACACACTAGCCCACTTCCAAAGCCCTATAACACAAAAGCCTTATAGCACACACAATCAAATTACTCTTATGATTTTTAATAAATTTCACATGCCTACATAAGCACCCTCCTATGATTTAATTTAAATACTTACCTTAGTCTTATCCAAGGATAAAGGTCAAACAATTCGCAAGCCATCACACATAAACCATACATCCGAAATCTACACATACATCTATAACATATAGTACTTATGTATTTTACTAGTTATGCGGGATGTTACAAAACCCAACCGGAACTCCTCATGAGCCCTATCCGGCGGATGTCCCCGTTTGGATCATCCTGGTGTCGCTCCCAGAGTCGACCCCATGGCACATTCCAACTGGCACTCCGTCACGAAATGATCCAGCGGATGTCCAAACTCCACACACGTCAACTGGCCAGTGACCAAACAATTTTCATAAAATCCAAGCAATATGCATACAAGCACACAATCACACAATGCCATAATCACATAATCCAACCACAACCTTCCACTAGGTGTGGTGGAGCACACAAGGGCTAAACCCCAGTTCCAAAGGTTACCTCAACACCGAGCCCATGCTCCAAACGTAAGCTCCAAGCTTACCCGCTTCCAAAGCGTCCAAAAGAGGCAACCTAGATAATCCACAACATGATTATCAATACAATTCCAATGTCAACCATTCATTTACACAATTAATCATCATTTAAATCACCTAGGCCAAAGGCTATTTTTCCATACCATTTTACTTCAATCTCTTTTATAGGTTAATTTACCAATTACACCATGAATCACACATTCTTTCTTCTCATTCCACTTTACCACACTATACCATCATCCAATTAAACATCATTTTATATCATACAATCTCAACTACACAACTTTTACATCATTTTTCCTCTAAACCTCTCTATGGTTCGAATTCCTCAAAGATTGGTTCTACAAGGTTTTCAATTCCATTTTAACACACACACTAATCATATGATCATATTATCACTCTATTCCAATGGTCCATCATTCAATTATCCAATTACACCACATACCAATTTTCATGAAATCTTCACAAATTTTCCTAAGTTAAAATCCAACTTTTTCACCAAAATTTATCATAGCATTTCTAGCTTTCATGCATCATTCTAAGGCATTTTCATCTAATAGCATTTTTCCATTTGGGCTCTCTATCATCACACATCTAGAATCAAAGATTCAAAGCATAATTTCTAGATCTACAAAATCAACCACAAAAGTACCACAAATATACTCACCATCTAGTGTAGGAACACCACCAAGGCTCCATCAATCCAAAGGAGATCCAAAAACTCCAAAAACTCCAAGAACATCTAAGGGGTCGGATCTGTTTTGCCCAAAAACGCAGCCAAGGAGATGGTTTCATGGCTTGAGGGTACCACCAATGGCTTTAGAAGGTTGTTTGCATCACATTTCAAGCCAAAGATCACTTGATTTGGTTGAGGAATGAGAAAGTTACAAAGAAAAGAGGTTTTGGTGCATTTTGGCCATGGAGGCTGCATCTTCACGGGAAAAGAAGAGAGGGAGGGGAGAGAAATGTTGTGCATTTGTGACTTTCAAGTCACTTAAACCACCCGCGGGTCCCACACGCGTTTTAACTTTAATCCCGATAAAAATTATGATCACAAATTCTTAATCTACGTATTTTTCCAGTCCATGTCATATTTTTCTTTCCTCAAAATTCTCATAAAAATTTCACACTTATCGGTACACTCGTACCGCAGTATCTTTCACATAAAAAGTCACTATTCATCACTTTTTCACAATTTTGCCTACTCACTCAATTTTCCGTCCTGATTCCATTTTCGGCATTATTTTTGTCATATTAAATCTCTAACTCCATTTTTCATGCCTCGGTTCACGTTTTTTGGCAAATTACCATTTTGCCCTTTTTGCCCATTTTGGCCATAATTCTCTGATTTTCACTAATCATTCCCTTTTAAACCCATATTTTATCACATAAATTCACATTTAATTTTCCGAGGTGTTATAGCCAACCCCGCCGCCGCCTCCACCTAGTACTCAGGAGGAGAGCCATAGCCAGATTGGCAGTGCTGCTCATGTCGCTGAGACAGTGGAGACCTTGGCAGAGCCTGCTGAGGATCGTCATGCTATTGATCAACGGCTGAATGCTTTCAGGAAGCGTAAGCCACCTGTGTTTGAGGGGTCTTTGGATCCTATTGCTGCGGCGAGATGGCTGCAATCGCTGGACAAGATATTTCAGGTCATGCAATGCACTGACCCATAGAAGCTGATGTTCTCGACTTACATGCTGGAGGGCGATGCCCATAAGTGGTGGACGAACACCTCTCGAGCTTACGGGATGCAGGGTCGTGTCATGACATGGCCATTCTTTGAGGAGTGCTTCTTGGGCAGATACTTTCCCTACGATGCGCAGGAGAGGAAACATGGGGAATTTGATAGATTCGTTCAGGGCTCGATGATTGTTGATGAGTACCTGGCCAAGTTCAAT
Organism: Gastrolobium villosum; assembly: GCA_032173675.1. NCBI lineage: Eukaryota > Viridiplantae > Streptophyta > Magnoliopsida > Fabales > Fabaceae > Gastrolobium > Gastrolobium villosum. The sequence continues at coordinate 10,708 of JAVKPL010010717.1, forward strand.
GAGCTTGTGAAGTTTGCACACTTCCGGATGGTTCCTCCTACTCCGACGATTCTAGCTGCTAAGTTCCGCAGAGGACTTAGTGAGGTGATTACCGATCATATTGCTGGAGCTGCTTCGAGGGATTTTGGTACACTGGTTCAGTAGTGTAAGGATATTGAGGAGGTTTGCGTGGCAAGCAAGGCCAAGAGGGCCAAGGTCGACGAGACCAAGGGGACTGTTAGTTCCACTCCTGCTCCTACGTCCTGGAAGGACAGGAAGTTTGCTGGGAAGGGCAAAGGTAAACAGTTGGCGACTAGGCAGGCGCCTGGTCAATTCAAGAGGGCTGCTTCACAGCAGGGGAGTTTTGTTAGGCCTCCTTCCACTCCGAGGTGTGCGGGGTGCGGGAAGGAGCATGTTGGTCGTTGTGTTTCCGGGCAGCTGATCTGTTTCCAGTGTGGCAAGAAGGGCCACTTTTCTAGAGACTGTCCGTCGTTGACGGCGAGAGCTGCGGCTGTTCAGGCAGTTCCTTTGCAGATGGTTCCGATGGCTTCTACTTCGGCACCTGCACTGCCACCTGCTTCGGGGCGAGTGTACACCTTGGATAGGCAACAGTCAAACCGCGCTCCGAACCTTGTTAGAGGTACTATGTCTATTGGTGATTCATCGATTGATGTATTGTTTGATTCTGGGGCTACGCATTCGTTTGTGGCAACCCCGATTGCTTTGGGGCTTGAGCTACCCATGTCTATGCTTTCTCCACCGCTGCGGGTGACTACCGCCACCGGAGAAATTTGTGATTCTACCACTGTTCACCGTGATGTAGTGTTTCAGTGGGATGGCCATGAGTTCTCGGTAGATCTGATAGGGTTACCGATGGCCAACTTAGAAATTATTATGGGCATGGATTGGTTGTCTAGAAACTGTGCACTGATCGATTGTTGTGCAAAGCACGTGGTGATGTCTCTGTGTGATTCCACAGCTAGTTCCTCGCCATATATTTCATTGTTGTAACGCCCTCCCTTGTATGCATCCAAGAGAGTCGTTTGCTAAGCGGAATTAGAGTCGTTACGTCACATAAGCTAACAAAGACTCTTATGCTATAAATTCAAACCCGAAAAGCGTTTCTACAATCCTTATCACTTCTGTTTGGACGATAAAAATATTTCAAGTAAATTAGAAAGAGAACGTTTGGGGCTTCGCGTGCATATAAAATAATAGTAAATCAGAGTTCGTTTGCTCATAAAATCATCACCCGTAAGGTGCACTGTAAAGATTTCAACACATAAGTCTTTCAAAAATTCCTTTCACAAAGGTTTTCCAAAATAGCCGCTGTTCATAAAAGTTCAAGATAAAATAGAGATGATAGAGTCTACAGTCATCCAAGAGTACCAAAATATTAATCATTACAGTCATCCAATCAATCAAACAGCAACAGTACAAGTCCATTCATCAGCAAGCAACAGCAAACATCATCCTTCAATTGCTTTTACGTCCTCCTGCCATTTAGGAAAATAGCAGCCCCGAAGGGGTGAGAATAATCCCAGTAGTGTGGCAACAAAACCAATAATATAACAGTATTAACTAGGCACAAAATCATAAACAGTCACTTCAACATATCCTTGTTCCTTTTCCTTTTTCCTTTTCATCATATTCATATATTGCGTATATAACGCCTTTCCTTTGCGCTTTTAGCACCGTCGTGCGCGCACTTCACAGTGGAATCAAATATACCTTGGCACCTGAGCTCCATGTGGATTCCAACTATGGGCCTATGCGGACTGATGGCAAGTGTCCCATACCCCGGTACCTTGGGGATGCCTATATGATGCTTGCTCAAACACATGGTCCTGTACATAACTATTCTAAAACAAGGCCTATATGATCTTGATACATGCATGTCATGCTATGCTTTCACACACAAAGCATAAAAATGCGGTATGATGTAAGGTGCATGCTTATATACCTTTCATATAGCCATCACGGCACATATACTTTTCATATGCGTTATGCTGCCACATAACGTCTTTACCTCATAATCATATAGCCATCACGGCACATTTTTGGCAGTTTCCTTTCATCATAATGGAACATAATATTTTTATGGAATATGGAGCATCATGTCACAATTTTATACCAGTAGTCAATAGTCACATTAGGTAATATCGCCTGACACTTACCTTGCGTGCCTTAAACAATACCAAACAGCAGCGAAGTATCTCACTTCTTAAGTGCACCTAAATCAATTACAACCAATCATTTACAGCGGCGATTTACAGCAGAAACAGTGAGCATACAGCAGTGTTTTACAGTGGAAAACAGTGAGCATACAGCAGTGTTTTACAGCAGAAAAATAGTGAGCATACAACAGCGTTTTACAGCAGAAAACAGTGACGTTTGTTCTTAAAACAGTGAGCAGAAAACAGTGAGTTGTTCTTTAAAACAGTGAACCGAAAACAGTGACGTTTTACTTAAAAATAGTGGGCAGAAACAGTGATGTTTTACAGCAGAAAACAGTAGCACCTTACAGCAGAAACAGTGACCATTTTTCAAACAGAAACAGTGGCATTTTGGACATCAACAGTGGCAGAAACAGTGGCATCAAACAGTGGCAGAAACAGTGGCATTTTAACGTTACAACAGTGACATAATCAGTGGCTTTTGAACATCAAAACAGTGGCATAAGTAGTGTTTTGTGAACATTAAAACAGTGGCATGAATGGTAGCATTTGAACATGAAACAGTGACATAGGTAGAGGTATTTGCACATCAAAACAGTGGCATAAAGAGTGATTTTTAAACATCAAAACAGTGGCATAAATGGTGATTAAAACAGTGGCATAAATCATGATTTTTGGACATTAAAACAGTGGCATAAATAGTGGTGTTTGAACATCAATATGGTGGTTATTTTATGCAGAAACAGTGGCTCATTAAGTACTAAAACAGTGAGTATTTTTGGCGCAAAACAGTGACATATGTGGCATTAAAACAGTGAGCAGAAATAGTGGCACATTATGTACTAAAAACAGTGAGCATTTTATGCAGAAACAGTGGCATGTGAGGCACTAAAACAGTGAGTATTGTGTGCAGAAATAGTGGCATCAAAATGGTGATCTTGTCCAACCGAAACAGTAGCATATGCATACTCAAACAGTGGTAGATTCATTGAGAAACAGTGGCATATATATACTCAAAACAGTGGCACATTCACACATAAACAGTGGCATATTTCTTAAGCATAACCATGGGACTTTCATGCATACAAATCCTCATAAAATAGCTCCATCTTTATTCCTTTACCATACTCATTCAAGAATCCAAAACAAACATATTCAAAGAGACATTCAAGAGCACACATGACTACACACCATGAAAGAGGTCTAAGTTCTAGGCTTACCTCTTGTAGCACACACTTCTTGCTCACACACCACACCTTTCTAGTTCTACCAACAACAAGTCCACACTTCCTAGGAGATGATCTATGCGCATTCAATGGTGGGGAGGACAACTTTGGACAGCTTCCAAGGTTGAGTAGCAAGGCTGGACAGTGAGGGAAAGTGAGGAGGAAAACTTACACTTGCTTGGGGTATAGGCTACGGTTTTGAGAGTGTGAGGGAAGGTGAGTTAGCTTAGTCTTTCTTTCTCCAAGGATGCTTGTATGTTCGGCAAGAGAGTGAGGGAATGAGGGAGGAACTTGGCTGAATGTAAAATGAGGACAGCCCCCTCATGTGTGCGCATAACTTAAAGAGAAGTGAGGAGAGGTTGCAATGATGAAACATCATGAAATTTCTGGTTTCTTGTGAAGGTGGGACTGCACACAAGGTTTGAACAAGCAAGGGTTTGTTTCTTGGTTACTCTATGCACATGCAAGGAGGTGAAAGAGATAGGTTCAGATCTGAATGTTGTCCTAAGTCAGAATTTTTCACACAATTGACTAAACCATGCGCACAAGGTGGAGTGGAAGGAGGTGTCATCATGAGCACAGATTTGTGGCAGCCTAAACTCTGATTTGGAGCTGTCCTTGTGCGCATATGATGATGGAGATGCAGCCCCAAAACCCTACTTTTGATGCATGTGGAAGCAAGGGGCAGATTTGGCTCATGATGGACTGCCAAAAGCATGCAAAAATCTGCACATTTCAGCCTCATGATGGAAGGTGTAAGGTGGTTCTCCAAGTCAACAAGCAAGACAGATTTGTGTCATAGAAAAAATTTGATCTATGCCCCTCCATGTGCGCCTAAAATGAAGAAGAATGCAGCCCAAAATAATGCTAAGGAGTACATGGGTCCTCCATGCAATGAAGTTGAAATCAAAGGTTGCACATGTAAGGTGATGTGGCGGTCATGCAAGGGGAAAATTGGCAGATTTTCTAAGTCCTTTCAAGTCTCTTTTGCGCATGAAATGAGGAGTGAGGCTGCATCTAGACATGTGGGTGTTTCTTGCTACACAAGACAGCCTTGTTGGACAAGGCTTAGGGGAGATAAGTGTGGGTTTAACTTTGGGCTGAATGAGCTTGATCCAAGGAACCTTTGGGCCATCGGCCAACACAAGGGAAAAATTCCAACAAGACAAGTTTGAAGATAACAAATCCACACACACACTAGCCCACTTCCCAAGTCCAACAAACACAAAAGCCTTCTAACACACACTCAAATTACTCATATGATTTTAATAAATTTCACATGCCTACATATGCACCCTCCTATGATTTAATTTAAAAACTTATCTTAGTCTCATCCAAGGATAAGGATCAACAATTTGCAAGCCATCAAACCTAAACCATAAATCCGAATTCTACACATACATCTATAACATATAGTACTTGTGTACTTTACTAATTATGTGGGATGTTAAAATTGTCACTATATATCATGTGTGGTTTCGTTTATATAGAGTTTAGGATTTTGAATTACTTTATTGTTCCTATAGTATGTAAAGATGTGTTCATAAATTTTATACTACTCATAAAATTTGATCAAACTGACACAAGCAGAGCTTGAAGTATTAGAGGCTTCACTTTAACCTTTTCTTAATTTTGATCAAACGAGGAAAAAGAAACATTTTCTTCACTGAGGTTTTGACACGCGCACATTCATGGTGATTGAATGATGGAATTGGACAACAAGATATTTGAGATTCAAATGCTAATGTAATACTGATGACTGATGATATTGGTATAAAACTTGGTTGCTTTATTGGTATCATAGTAACGTCTTATATATAAACGTAAGAAGTAGTTACTGAAGGATAAAATTCAAAAAGGAACAAACCCAAAACAAATTATCTTCACAATATAATCTTATTTTATACAAAATGTCATTATCATTACTATTGAGATATATAATCCCACGTTGGTTGTATGAATAACTAATGTGGAGTTTATAAGGCCTTGGGCACTCCCACGGTGGAGTCCCACCCTTTGAGCTAGCTTTTGGGGTGGTGTATCCCAAGGTTCTTTACATGGTATCAGAGCCTTAGTGTTCGATCCTCGCCGCCCCCACTTTCTCTTGTGGGATTTCTTAGAACAAGTAGGTTGGGTATGTTGCATCATCCACTCTTCGAACCCAATGGGCTCTTGTGTGAGGGGGTGTATTGAGATATATAATCCCACATTGGTTGTATGAACAACTAATGTGGATTTTATAAGGCCTTGGGCACTCCCACCCTTTGAGCTAGCTTTTGGGGTGGTATATCCCAATGTTCTTTACATGGTATCAGAACCTTAGTGTTCGATCCTCGCTGCCCTCCACTTTCTCTTGTGGAATTTCTTAGCACAGGTAGGTTGGGTCTGTTGCATCATCCACTCTTCGAGCCCAATGAGCTCTTGTGTGAGGGGGCGTGTTGAGATATATAATCCCACATTGGTTGTATAAACAACTAACGTGAAGTTTATAAGGCCTTGGGCACTCCCACCCTTTGAGCTAGCTTTTGGGGTGGTGTATCTCAAGGTTCTTTACAATTACTAAACAAACCTAATCCTAAAAAATACATTTATTCCTTAAAGAAAACAACAACAGATTGAAAACCAAGTAATTTGATTCGAGAACTAGAATTATATAAAAGGCTAATTTCTAGTAATCATTTTCTCTATTTTCATGACTCTCTAACTTGATAACTTCGATTGAAAGGGAATAGGAGTGCTTTAGCATAAGTGGTAAGGTGCCAAACCCATAGCTATGCATTCATTTGTAGATTTATCTTTCATCTATGTTGGAAATAGTCCAACCATTCACAGAATAAGTTTCATTATCATTAGGAGAATTGTATTCCTCTTTGATCTTTCTTCCAGGGTAAAATGCTGGTCTTCTAGGCAAAGGAAGTGATGTACTTTCACTAGTCAGGACTGGCTACAATTTTTTGACATAACTTTGTGATCAAGTCAAAATTAGTACGCATAATAGACCTTTTGAAAGTCTTTTTATTGCTATTTCTTCTCCCTGAGTTAACAATCCCTGAAATGATGTTCAACAAGTTACTATATGTTTGTTTTCAGATACTAGTCTTTGAAAAAGGAATAAAAGGTTTTTAATCAATGACCTTATATATAGGTCCAAAACCTCCTTCTCCTAACTTGTTTTCTGGTGTGAACTGTGAAGCTGTTTGTAGATGCCATGATTGATGCATAATTGAAGCTTCTTATATCATTCCCATTTCACCTTCAATTTGAAGATCAATAAAACTGTTAGATCTATCAGACACCACGAAATTGAGCATGTCATTCTCCATTTTGCTTCTCTTCTCCTCTGTCTAGATGAGAATGTGACAAAATGAGGTTATGCTTTGAAGAAAAATAGTGCATGTAACTCAAAGATTGTACTCTATAAACTTTCAGAATCGTTTACCTTGAAGTGCAGCTTTTCTTCTTCTCAGCCTTAGGAAGAAAATGCCAAGGCTAATTTAGAGCACATCTGTTCCTATAAGAACACCAATTTTTATCCACTTCTTCATATCCGCATTATATTACCAATCATAAAGTATTGTCCACTATATATCATATGTGGTTTTGTTTATATAGAGTTCAGGATTTTGAATTACTTTATTGTTCCTATAGCATGTAAAGATGTGTTCATAAATTTTATACTAATAAAATTTGATCAAACTGACACAAGTAGAGCTTGAAGTATTAGAGGCTTCACTTTAACCTTTTCTTAATTTTGATCAAACGAGGAAAAATAAACATTTTCTTCACTTAGGTTTTGACACGTGCACATTCATGGTGATTGAATGATGGAATTGGACAACAAAATATTTGAGATTCAAATGCTAATGTAATACTGATGACTGGTGATATTGGTATAAAACTTGGTTGCTTTATTGGTATCTGATGGCACCAGAAGATTAACAGATACTAAACTAGAAAATATATTGAACTTGAAATGCAAATGAGTACTTACGAGCAGTAACTAACGCTCAACAATGAAACAGTACTCAGAATGGACTATTGACAACAGACCACTTGAGACACTTTAGAAGAAATTACAAATACTGAACCAGTAAAAAACTCATCTACTAACAATGGCTACTCTCAATGAGGAAGAGAACCTCACTCCCCATCAAGCTACCCTTACTTTCCTTACAAACTTTCTAACTGCCTTTTTCCTATTTAGCCACTAATTCCCTTCTCCCACTCCCCTCCCACATGGTTTCCCCCATTCAATGTCTGCCACATGTGCTCTTTTATAACAAACTCTCTTGTTGTGCTTTTCTTCTCAACAGCCGGCACTATTTGTTTCACCATGCCTTGACCACCCGAAGATGCAATGGGCTGATGTTGATCACCCAACGAATCTGCCATGGGCTGCACAGCTACTGTCATGGGCTGCTTGTCCGAATCTGCCACTACCATGGGCTGATCACTTTGGCCTTTATCTTTATTCTTCTTTCTCCTACGTTCATAAACCCATTTAAGGGGTCCAACAACACCTCCCGCTCCAACAATCACCTTGTCCTCAAGGTGAAAATTTGGAAACAACTTTTGCAATTCCTCCATGTCTTCCCAAGACCACTCACATTCAGGCAGGTTGGCCCATTCCACCAACAATTCAATCTTCCCATTCAGAAGCTTCCTAGCATTTCGTACAGAAGCAGGGTGAACTTGCAATTCCATCGAATCAGTCAAGCAATTGGGAAGAGTCATCACTGGCACATCTGCATTCACAGCCCTTTTCAATTGAGACACGTGAAATACTGAATGTATACGCGCATAATTAGGGAGTTGCAATCTATAAGCAGCTGGTCCAATCCTTTCCACAACTTCAAAAGGTCCATAAAACCTTGGACTCAGTTTCTGATTGAGATGTTTAGCTAATGATCTCAACTTGTATGGTTGGATCTTCAAATATACCTGATCTCCAACCGAAAATGTCACATCTCTTCTACCTTTATCAGCTTGCATCTTCATCTCTCTTGTGCTTTGCATAGATTTTTCTTCAATTCCAGCAATAATGCATCACGAGCTACCACCCATTGATCAACAGCAGCCACTGAGATGGGCATTTTGTCGAACTGAAAAATGGTTGGAGGATCTCTTCCATATAAAGATTTGAATGGTGTCATCTTCATGGACCTGTTGTAAGAGCTATTAAACCAAAATTCAGCCCAAGGAATCCACTTAGCCCAACTCTTAGGGTGACTACTAGCAAAACATCTAAGATAAGTTTCCAAAGTGCGGTTCACCATTTCTGTTTGTCCATCCGTTTGGGGATGGTATGCTGAACTAAACTTAAAGTGAGTGCCTGCAGCTTTAAATAATGCTCCCCAAAATTTACTAAGGAATAACCTGTCCCTATCCGATACTATGGATTTAGGGAATCCATGCAACCTGATGATGACACTCACAAACAGGTCAGCTACTTCTTCAGCAGTAAATGGATGTGTGAGAGTAATGAAGTGAGCATACTTTGTTAACCGATCTACCACCACCAATATAGTATCCACCCCCTGGGACTTAGGCAACCCAGATATGAAATCCAAGGACAAGTCTTCCCAAACTTGATCGGGAATTTGTAAGGGATTTAACAATCCAGCAGGTAATAAACTTTGGTACTTTTGCTGTTGGCACATCCCACAATTTTGTACAAACCTTATAACATCCCCCCTCATTCCCTTCCAATACAGCAATGCAGAAACCCGCTTGTAAGTGCGAATCTCTCCCGAATGCCCACCCCAAGGAGATGAGTGAAACTCTTCAAGAATAGTAGGAATAAAAGTAGAAGAGTGAGGGAGTACCAACCTGTCCTTGTACCACAAGCACCCCTTCGTCACATGATAACTCGGGTGAGAAGAGATGTTATTCAAGATCTCAGTGATCGTCTTCTTAATTCCAGCATCCGTCAAAGCCTCATCAGAGAGTTTCTGCAAGTCAGAACTCACAGGTGTTGTAACACCCACTCTTGTATGCATCCAAGAGGGTTGTTTGCTAATCATATTAGAGTCGCAGCGGAAGAGGGCTAAAAATTAAAAATCTTTATCGATTAACATTTAAATTTGAGACTTTGAAAATGTTCAGATTTGATTCTCATATAAATAACTTGAGAAAGATGAAATCGTTTATCAAACATAGAAAATTTCATTGACAAAACCCTATGCTGAATTTTCTATACTTTTCAGAAAACCTTGCTGCCTTGAAAAATCTGTATAAAATCGAATTCATCTGCGATAAAAAATATTTCAAGCTTCTGAAAAACTAGACATCCGGGGCGTCGCGTACATATAAATTATGCACGATTCGGAGGTGAATAGCCCAACGGAACAGGACACGTAAAACGCTTGTGAATCCTGTCCGTTTTCTGGAAAACAGGCTGTAAGGCGAAGCTTATTGAAATTCGTACAGATTTCGTATAAAAATGAAACCTGCACAGTTTGAAAGTACATTCCCGGGGCTTCGCGTGCATATAAAATAATAGTAAATCGGAGTTCGTTTGCCCCTTGAAACATGACCCGTAAAGTACCGATAAAACTGTTAAAATTCAGCACTTAATAAAACGTTCAAAAATTCTTTTCACAAAACATTTCCCAAGCAGCCGCTGTTCATAAAAGACTAAACAGAGTTAAAGTAATAATTTCAACAATCATCCAAGTTCCCGAAATATACAAGAATATACAGTCATCCAGCAATCACACAGTAACAGCCAAAGTCCAATCAATATTAATCAACAGCATGCTTCCATATACTCACGTCTTCAAGTGTGCTTTCCTTTTTCCTGCCATTTTATGAAAATAGCAGCCCCAAAGGGGTGAGAATAATCTCAGTAGTGTGGCAACAAAACCAATAACATAACAGTATTAACTAGGCACAAAATCATAAACAGTCACTTCAACATATCCTTGTTCCTTTTCCTTTTTCCTTTTCATCATATTCATATATATTGCGTATATAACGCCTTTCCTTTTCATCATATTCATATATATTGCGTATATAACGCCTTTCCTTTGCGCTTTTAGCACCGTCGTGCGCGCACTTCACAGTGGAATCAAATACTCCTGGCACCTGAGCTCCTGTGGATTCCAACTGTGGGCCTATGCGGACTGATGCCAAGTGTCCCATACCCTGGTACCTTAGGGATGCCTATATGATGCTTGCTCAAACACATGGTCCTGTACATAACTATTCTAAAAAGCAAGGCCTATATGATCTTGGTACATGCATGCCATGCTATGCTTTCACACACAAAACGTACAAAAATGCGGTATGATGTAAGGTGCATGCTTATATACTTTTCATATAGCCATCACGGCACATATACTTTTCATATACGTTATGCTGCCACATAACAACTTTACCTCATAATCATATGGCCATCACGGCACATTTCTATAGCCATCACGGCACATTTTTGGCAGTTTTCTTTCATAATAAGGAACATATTACTTTTACGGAGTATGGAGCATCATGTCACAACTTTATACCAGTAGTCAATAGTCACATTAGGTAATATCGCCTGACACTTACCTCGAGTCTTTAACATTCCTTTATCAAAACATCACCAATCAGCCCACACAATTAGAGGTTAGCACACCTAAACATTATGTACCAAAAATCAGAATTTGCATCTACTGCTCCAATAAAATACATGTACTTTCCATGCTTTCTATTCAAGGCTTCTAACCAATTTACCATGCATCCATGTTATTTAATTTTCTGTTTTAACATTAGTTTTGCCAAAGATTAACAATTGACATAAATATAAATCCCTAAGCATTTAATTCGGTTGTCTTTACCATCAATTAGATGTCTTTGGTTTTCCAATCACATAACATTTCTACATAATTTAGAAGAGTAATACAGGAGCTGTCCAAATAGTTCTAACACATGCAAAGCTTGATTCAACCGGATTTCATGATTTTTACGCTAATTTAATTTTTCTAACATGGGGTTTGTTTCACCAATAGACAGCGAGGAGCATAATCAAAATCTTCCCTACACAGGTACGATTTTTTAACCCTTAGCAAGTGCTCCCCATTTCATTTATACCAATAACATAATCCACAATTCCTAATATACACAAATTCGGTTTTATTCATTACTAGGTGCTTCTAAATTTATTGATTAACAAAATATATTATCAATTGCTATCTAGTGACAACCAAATTCCAAGGCCTATGCATGAAGGTTCGGTTTATGCCAGCAACTTGGTGTATAATTTAATTTATTTACATAACGTTTTCTACAAGGCTTATGTGTGAGTGAACAAGTCTCTAGCAAGTGGTTTATACAGCTTTAAGATTTGATTCAAAATGAGGTTCATAATTCTCTGCCTACATAACTTCTGACTTGCCATTAATTTTGCCAATGTTAGCAAACAATAAGAATTTAATGTTTCTAAGTCATGTAGGTACGGTTTTGAGCCATCAACTAAGGACTTAAAATTTTCCATTACAACACATGGCTCTCATGACTAAGGGGGCGCTATCTTGGTATATTAACATGCTATCCAATTTAATTTACCACATGTAAAACTAGGCATATAATATAATCCTACAAAACAGTCCAATAATTTTACTCTAGAGTTGTTTTACAAGCTCAAAAATCGGGTTTTAGTGCTTAAATGTACTATGCTTTAATGTTATTAACTTTCTGTCTCAGAATGTTATTCCACTAATCAATATCCATTTACAAGTTCCCTACATTCATATATGCATACAAATTCAGCTTCAAAACTATCACCTAAGAAGTTCAATTTCTTTTTCTAGCTCAATGGCAAATCCAACTTCAGCATGGACCACAATACAAGTTCACACATTAAATTATCAAAACTCTCATGCACCAAAAACATGGTTGTACGGCAGAACAGAACCAATGAAGAATAAAGGATAGGAATTACATTTTTCAAGCATGCAATTAAGACCGAACAGCAAGGGACAAAAAGGAACTTGAGGTTCTACTTACGTTTGAAGCCTATACAACAACAGTCCCCAAAATCGAACAGAGATTGTCTTTCACCCTCCAACGTCCCAAGACATCAATTTCAACATCATGCAATGGGTGGGGCGGTTCACTCAAAGTAAAACCATGCTCCAACAAAAGGGAAGCTTAATCAGAATTTGGTCAATTATGAACGAACAAGGAAGCAACAAAATTTACCTCCTTGGCTGTAGACATGCAGCCGAACCAGGGGAAAGAGAAGAAGAGTGTGTTTGGGGCTTTGACATTCTCCCAAGGTGCCCACGGTATGAGAAATAGTGAATGGAAGATGATGCAAAGTTATTCTCGATGTTCCTCCTCCAAGTAGATCGCGGATTTGAGAGGGAATGGGGTTGAGTTTTGGTCCAGGAATAAAATGGTAAGAGTGCAGCCTTGGAGTTCCACCATTAACGCATAAGCTGATGAGACTGACTTCAAGTCAGCTAATAGTAGAAGGAAGGGGAAAAATACTGCTCTTGTGTTGTTGTGTCTCTCTATAATTCTCGATTTCTTGTGAAGAATAATGAAGGAAACTAACATGCAAGCTTTGGTTCTTTCCATTGATGGTCTACGGCTTGAGGGGGATGGTGATTGAGCTTTATTCGGAATAAAAGATGGGCATTCAGTTTCTGTTGGTGAAGGTCTGTGCGCATCGTTTAAAAGAGGGCAAGGATGACATAGGCTGCTGTTTCAATCAAAGTTTAGCAACTCAAGTTTTTGGTCTCCTCTATTCGGCGCACAACGGAACTCATGGAGGTAGGGATTTGATTTAAGCCAATAATGGAGTTCTTTAATTAACTCACCGATTACAAAAGTTCAAAAGCAAGACATCTCAATCAGAATAGCGCACAAGATGAGTGAATAAGTTGGATGAGGGCTGCGCTTAGCCAATAGAAATTCATGCAAAAGAGTTCTCTCTTCTTATTGGTGCAAATGGATGGTGGGGTAAGGATAGATAGGAATTGCCATGTGGCCACCCTTTGACCAATCAATGGCAACTATACAGATTTAGTGAGATATTACTTAAGTTCACTTATCACATGAAATATGTACATATTATTTATATATTTTTATTAATGTACGTAATTTCATATACCCACTAGGTAATAATTAAAGTTCCTATCTATATGGTAATTAATTGTAGTTCTACCCCTTTTTAACTAGAGTTTTGCATCCTTAAAATATATGTATATAAATTTTCACTTATATATATATTCCAACAAAATAATCTTCCTAATTAAATTAATTCCGCTCTATAATTTAATTTGAATTTCAAACCTGCTTCACATTCTAAATTATAATTTATATACGCTCCTAATTATGCGGGATGTTACAGGTGTGGACATAACCTTGCATTCCATCATATGGGATAGTGCATACGCGGTCTTATTCTCCAAACCCGGTTTGTATTGGATCTCGAAGTCAAATCCCATAAGCTTTTCCACCTATTTATGTTGTCCATCTATCAACACCCTCTGCTCAGTGAGGTATTTTAAGCTCCTCTGATCAGTCCTTACTATGAAATGACGACCCTAAGGGGGCGTTTGGTTAAGGAGAAACTTTTTGAATACTAGGAAAATGTAATTGATTAGGAAATGGTTGGAAAGTGAGTTTGGTAGGAAATATAAAAAAAGTTATTTGGTTGGAAAAAAATTAACCGGGCAAATTAGGTAAGATTTATAAAGTCTATGTTTGGTTTGAGATAAAATATAGATGGGGAAATAAGTGACAATTACGAAAATGTCCCTATTTTTAAAATAACTATAAATTACGAAAGTCTATCATGGTCCCGAAACAATTTTTAATTTTATGTTTTCACAGGATGGTGGCATCATGGTGTTATGGATTGGATAATTTACGGCTTTCGTGTATGAGAAATCATTGTTTATATAAATCTACAACTTCACAATTAGTTTTCTAATACAAAATGGAGGGTCACTTTGGTCACAATTTTTACTCTCAGCTTTCTACTTCCCTAGTTTTCCATAAATACCACATCTCAAGAGGTATTCTTAAACAGTGAGTTTGAGCACAAAATCAATTGAAATATGGTTTCCTATGCAAACTTCTTTCCTAGACTTTTTTTCATAAACTTGTACCAAACATAGCATTTTGGGATACCTAGCCACACTTCCCTATCTATACCAAAAGAAAACCTCAACCAAACACACCCTGAAAAAATGTTAGTAACCTTCAAAATGTTAAATAGATTAGTACTATTTCTAGAATATTTTGTTTATTTTTTAAAAAAAAGTCTCCTCAGGTGGTTTGTACTAAAATAAAAAATAAAAAAAGTTTGTCGGTGGATGACTTTGCTCGGCCAATTATGAGAAACATGCGGGCGAGGAATGTGAAAAACATGCATAGAGGAGGCAAATTATGTTTGAAACACATGTAATTACACATACTAATAAACGCGATGCAAACATGAGAGTATTATTTGTAGGGGTTTATATCCTCGGGAATCATATATTTTTTATTTTATTTTTTGTTAAGAAAAAAAAACTAATTTTTTGGACAAAATATTCTCTTAACGTAGTTCTTGGTCTGTGAAGATACTTTGTTAGGTGCTCCATTTTTTTTCCATTGAAGCCGAACCTAAACCTATGCTCGAGAAATAGTTGTCCATATATTGAAAGGGATGTATGAATTCTCAAGAAGAGAGGAGCCATGATGGTCCCCCTCGGACCGCCCGAATCCCACGAGTGAATAGAAAGTTGGATCTATATTGGATCTCACCTGAATCGCTCCATCTATCCTCCTGAGGAGAAGTTTGATTTCAAACCCCGATTCAAACAGGAGAAAAATGGATAAAGGCTAACGGTTAAGGGATAAGTCCTCCACAATGGGATATGTTACTATATTGGCAATAATGAGCTATCCTGTTGTGATGGCATCCACAGGTTAGTACCATGGCATTTTGATTCAACAAATTCAACCATGTTAAGTGGCCCCCAAATGTATGTCAAGGGCCTATCTACTATTTGTTTAGCGTGTATCACCTATCAAATAACTTGATATACTACACATGCTCTAAAGTACTTTTTGGAGCGGGGATGAACATCCCAAAGCCAATGACATCTGGCTGAGGGTATACAAATGTTGCCTTGCTAACGTTTATGTAAGTAGTGCGCAAGTATACGTGACAACAAGTAATATAGGATGTATTTGAGACCCTAATATCGCTCCCACAAGGATCTTTGGCATTTTTGACTTTGAAGGAAAATTGTAATTGCTAATCAGAACCAAAAATAAAATAAAATCAATTTAAGCAAACTGCTATTCTAAGCTAAGTGCAAGGAAAATATTTTTGAGAAGATTTTCTTTTTCAAATGGAGATTCAGTTGATGCAGGAAGTTGAACTAACTGGAAATTAATTAAATGGGTGCATTTATATTTTTTTATGATTTTCTCTTAAGTTTTAGAACAGAAAATTAAAATTTCTGTTTTGAACAAAAATAAGAAATTGCAACAAAAATTGATTTAAAAACAATATCTGAAATCAAGTTGGATTTCAATTTCCCCTTCCTTCATTTGTCATTACGTTGCTTGAAAGAAAATAGTTGTTGCTTTTTCAACAGTTCCAGCTTAACGGGAATACAAAAATCAACCATTGTTTCTATAATAGCCCAACATGATTAATTAGTAAATTACATGTTATTAAGTAATTAAGCATGTATTAGTGGGGTAAAATAAGTAAAATACTTAAGTAAGTGAATTAGGGTCACTTTTGAGGTAAAAAGTGTACTCAGTAAAAATTAAGGGGTATAAATGGGTGTAGGCAAAAGTACCCAAAATACAAAAATGAAAGTGAAAATACTCCTAGAAAAATATTCCAGACCTTTGGGTAAAGTTTGGTGGTGAATGGAGTTGAATAGATAGATGAGCTAATACCCGCTTGATTTTCCTTAACCATGTTAAGTGACTAAGAACAAGTGGAATCCCTTTCATTTCCCCTCCACACCCGTCGACCAGAAAAGAAGAGAAAAGGAGAGAGTGAGAAGCAAGAGAGAAAGGGAGGGAGCCAAAACCCTAGATCCTTGGATTCTCCACCTATTTGAGTGATTCAGAAGCTTAAACCACTTAGAATCTTCCTCTCATCTTTAATCCAAGCTTGATTTTGAGTGGGGAGCTTTGTGGTGTGAGATTTTTCCTCTCGAAAATTCGCCTCTTTGAAGGTTGAAGGGGTTTGGGAGCATTTCACTTCTTGGAAGCTTGAGGAACCATCACCCCTTGATTATGCAACCATTTGTGGTAAGATCTTACTCCTTGAACTCTATTTTCATGGAGATTGTATGTTGAGGAAGATGATGAATAGTGTTTTTAAGGTTTTATGATAATGTGAGTAGATCGGCTATGTTCAAGGAGGAATGAGGCTTGGTGTATGTTGTGAAAAATGCTAGGAATGACATTTAATCGGTGAAAATGAGTTTAGATAGTCACATGATTTTGTTTTGAAAATTACAAGATTATGCACTTGATTATGGATTGGCTTGCATGAGTAATCAATGGTTTGGTTTGGTTGATTATTGATTGTATCCATGTGATGGTTAGGATTGAGGCAATTGGATCACCCTTGAGGGACCAGCCATTGGAGCAAGCTATGGAGCTAGATTAGCCCTATTGGAGAGGTAAGTCCATGCCAAATTGTGGTGTGGAGTTGTTGTGTTGTTGATGAATACATGGTTATTCATTAAATTGTGTGATTGATTGTGTGACACCTTGGTTTAGGTGTGCATTTTACAAGTTATAGCTTGAATTCGAAGTTGACGAGTAGAACTTGCTGGTGAGGAACAAAGGTTGAACTGAAGTTTTGAGGTAAGCCTTCGGACCTTGGGTGTAATTCCCTTGATTGTTCCACCAAGCCCTGGATGGGTAGTGGTTGTTGATAGTGTATATAATTGCAATGAAATAGTTTAATGCCTTGTTATACGTATGTGTATGCATTTGGTGTGGCATAGGATGGTGTTTCCCTATGTTGGTAATGTGCATGACGATGCGTAAATCATACTTGGTAGTTTAGCTGGCCAGTAGGACTATTTGCATCTTAGTATCCTTAGGACAGCTCGAGAGCTCGAGGGATTTCTCCTGGAGATGTTTGTTTACACACTGCATGGATATGTATTTATAGCATTATTTATTGTTATTGCTATTACACTGTGATAGAACTATGGGGTGGAGAGATGCTCCAAGGACCCCTGGTTTACTGTGATATATTCGTATATCTCACCCCGTGTTGTAGGGACCCCTTTCAGGTAAAGATGCTGCAGGAGCCTCCGGTGGAAAGTGGCCACATTTGGATTAGTAGATGCATGAAGATGTTGCATTCTTTTGGATTATACATGACATGTAGTAGTACCATGTATAGGATTTACATTTTAAAGCCTATTGCTATATGTATGTCATGTTTTATTTTGATGGACTTAGCCTATGCTCATCTTCTTTGGTATCTCTTTTGTTGATGGGAGCCAAAGATTTGATCATAATGTTTTGTATCTAAGTCCCATGATTTGTAATTAAGACATGTTGCAATTATGTAATATTGTAATTAATTGAGAATTATGTATAATGAAATGGTATGCATGCTTCTCTTAGTGTATGAGTACCTTGAAAGACTAGAATTCATGTATTGAAAGGATTATATGATGTCAATTAGGTGAAAGAAGACCTTTAGGTTGAAAACCCAATTAAAAATAAAGATATCCTATCTTGCTGTCCAGATTTCACATCCTATATGATAGATTTGGACCCTTGTGTCTTAATGGAAGTTGTAGATATTTTTCTTAGCTTTCCAATGAGACCAAGATTGTGTAATTTGAATGAGTATACCTCAAGTTATGGTTAGAACACCATAGGTAGGTCAGATTACCCTGTTTTGACATCCAGCCCCTGTTGTGTGGCGCTATGGGCGCCAAACTCGCCAATCACCAAAAGGAGGCAGTGAAGCTAGCGCTAAGGGCGCCATTGTGGCACTATGAGCGCTGCCCTCCCTGTGTCCTGCGCATCAGTGGCGCTGATAGCGTGGGACTGGCGCTATCAGCGTGGAGGGTCCTGATGGTTCAGCACATGTTTTCTTAGGAAATGCGTAACTTGAGCTACGGTGCTCCGATTTGAGCGCGGTTTGAACCCACGTGTAGCTAATAAAGAGTCCTATAATAATTTGGAAGAATGGAGACCATAAAATTAGTATAGGAATTTCTTAAATAAATAAAGAGTGGTCGTGTATAGTGTTTCAGAACAATGAATTTGAGTTTTAAGCCTTAGTGATCTAAGGGGACTGCTTGGCACACTATAGTAGAAATGTTTGGTCTAAGTAAGACTTTCATTAATAATTCCACATGTTAATTAAGTTATAATCACATTATGGGAATTGTTTTTAATTACGGAATTGATTTTAAACAAAAACGTTTATCAATAAAAAGGAAAAAGTTTATCCGTACATTAATTCAATTGTTGTGATTGTAACTGCGCTTAATGTCGTTTGTAATGTTAACAAACCGGTTCTAAAACGGGGTGTTACAGTTTCCCAACAATGATTTTTCCTATAAATAACAGATGACACATCCCTATGTATCCATTAATACAAGACCTTAAAGCACTATTTCCTTAAGTTACATGGGAGTAACTTCATCCCTGGAGCCATACCTGTTGAGAGATATCTCACTCAACTTTCCATGTGCTTAACGTGAGTTCTAGTGTGGGTTATTTTCCAATAATTCCACACCACTAGGAGTTGCCTATGTCTCGCCATCACATATCAACCTCAGAATGAAAAACACAACATTAAATAAGCTGGAAATTTACATTTAAGCTTTAAAACATCAACTAATAACAAATGAGTTCTGGGTACTCTTTCAACTCAACTCTAAAAATTTTAGCTCATCACCATGGGTTTATGAGCATGTAAACAGCAAAATGGAAATTACAAATAAGAAATTAAAACCTACGAACACAAATTACTAGATAGAAGCTATATCCAGAGAATAGCTCTGCTACAGTACTCGAAAAAATTTACACAAAATTAAAATCCCAAATCAGAATAGATGCACTAAAAATAAATCTAAAGAGACGAAGAAAGAGAGGGAGCCCTACAATCCTTTTCTCCTTCCTTTTATAGCTACTGCTCCTTCATGCAAAACGATTCACACCTCAGCACGTGTGCTACACGCTTTTCCCAATCGTGAAATTCTTTGGCAAAGGCAGTAACTGTACTCCAAAAGAATCTTCAGCCAACACTCCTAACAAACTCCAGCTCACCCAAATAGTTACAGGTAGTGTTTGGCTTTTTCTGTATCAAGTAAAATGGCTAGGGTCAGTGTGTAAGTTGAATCGCTCACTTAATGGACCATGGGTGAGCACTAAAGCTTGATGGTTTGACCGAAACCAAGGAGCGGTATGGCTTGGTGGTGCGATTTTTAGAAAGGAATCCGGATGGGGTGGCTTGAGATGGGGTTTCGATGGAGGTGGGTTTGCTCACGGGGGCTGTGCTAGGCTTCACAAGTCTCAACCATAGCTTCACGCTTCTGAGCCTCTCTTTTTCCCTTCTTTCTTTTCTTTTTTCAGTTGGTCTCGTTTGCCTTGTCTCATAAAATAAGGCCCATTTCTTTTTTCTTTTTCTTTGCTTTATTCTTTTCTTTTTGGCTTCTCTGATTTGGAATGTAGTATATGGGCCTGAATATTAAAATTGTAGCCCATTAGCACTTAATCAATAACATTTCAGCTCTGGTAATTGAGGTATCTAATAACACAAAAAGTATTCTTTTATTTCCATTTGCATATTAAAACCATATGTTTTAAGTCACATTTCATGGACTTATCACACCCCCAAACTTACCTTGTTGTTTGTCCTCAAGTAACAAAACCAATCAGCACATGCATTTATCAGAATAACGATTATTCACAATCAGAAAAATTCCATTATACCAATCATTGTTACTCAGAATCAACAACAGTCTAAAACAACTCTCAACAGCAGTTCAACTTTCAACTTTTCAAAACTTTTAGTGATTCAAATTAACACAAAGATCAGAAGAACAAGGATGTGTACTTAGTTCAGTAGTTAATCAAACACAAACCAGGCAGCTTGGTGATGCTTTTATTCTATAAAAATACTCAGCAAACAGTGTGTGAATTTCAAATGCATGAGTATCTCAAAGGCTGTAAAATAATGACAGTAGAGATCTTGAGATTTCATTTCTTAACACAAAATGCAGAATTTTCCAACAGGCAACAGAGATGGCAACTTGTCACATCCTCACTTAATCAAAGAAGTATTCAATTAATGCACAAAGGTTCTGTTTCTCTCAAGCCAACACTGGGAAAAGATGTAGCATAGGCTTGATAAGATGCTCTTGTCTCCTAAGTGACACACAGACTTAAGTTAAATCAAAAGGGCTTGCTTAGGTTGTAACTTGGCTGAGGTGAAGGTGGAAAATTTGTTGGGAATTGGCTAATTTAATTACAATGAAGAGGAAACACAATCATGAAGCATAATCAAACAATTCAATGGCTCCTACTTTGACTACTATTTTTCTCTTTTTGAAAATCTTTTTTTTTTCTTATTTTTTATGACAACTTTCTCAAGGGCCAATTTTTTTTTTACATTCAAGCATTATCAAACCCTCAAAGTATTTTTGCCCAATCTTTTTTTTTTTTTTATGAAACCAAACTTTTCCTTTCATTCGCAGTTTCTTACTTTCCCTTCATATTACAGCCAACAACATCTTGCTTCTTTTTCCATCTCCATCATAACTAAGAGCTGTCGTAGATTATCGGGCAGGGTGAAATGTGGGTATGTGAAAGAGGAAGGCTAAAGGCTCAAAATTGGGTTTTCAATGAATGATGATCTAAGGATGGCTTTTTGGTTTGAAGGTGCTTAAAAAAAACAAAAGAAAATTGCCCTCATCATTTTAAACTTAAGCAAATGCAACACTTCATCAACTGAGCATCAAAGCAAGTTCTGCCTCACTAATCCAGTGAAGACCTCTCATCAAAAAAATTTGACTGTATAGGCTCAATGACTCACTGTATTGGGTCTAGTCACCATCTCACATGCCTATTGTTACCACTCACATTCTGCATCAATCAATTCAATTCTCAAACTCTCACTGCCATTATCACTCAACCATTAATCACTCATGTCACTCTACATTCACACAACTACCCTGAGTTCCTTTCTTTTTTTAAAACTTCCAGCTACCTAATTGTGACACAGACCACTCTCTACTAAACACAATACAACCTTTAGTTCACTTTCAGACTCAAACTTCAAGTCCATAAAACAGCAAAAAAAAAAAAAAACTTAAACAGCAAAAGATCACAACTATTCAGGGCAAGTTCTAAACAACAAAAGAGAAAATAAATCAAGAAACTCAAAATCATGAATTTACTCCTCCCAAACTTAGAGGAAACAGTGTCCTCACTGTGGCTCTACAGGTTACCAAAAATTAAAACAATTAGGAACGAGGTAAGCTGAGGCCAGAAGAAATTATGGCCTATTCTTCCTCGTAATTTGAGCCATCAGACTCAGATTGAGCTAATTCTTCAGATTCAGATGGGGTGAGAATCTTGTCTTCCTCATCAGTCTCCTTTGTCTCTTTAATAATTGGCCGGATCACAGGTGCAGGTCTTGCAACACTTGGCCTCCCTCTTTTTTTGGAAGAATGTGACTTGTCAGCTTGTTTAGCAGGAGTTGCTTTTGGAGCATCTAAGTTAGGCCTGTAGTACTGTTGTACCTGTGGGTCAGTATAAATGGAAAGAGGAGCAGAAGTGAGACCATGGGGAAAAATAGGCATGACAGGAAAATTTGCAGAAGTATTTTGAAAAAATTCATTCATTTTTTTATCTCTTTCAGCCATGTAATCATACAATCTCACTTGATCATAAAGTACCCCGTAAAACTGCTCATGATATTTGTGAAACAACAAATCAGTTCTGTTATTATCCTCTTTCAGCTCCTTCAAAATTGTATAAATATATGTTAGGTCATTGTGCAGCCACCCTGGATGGTTATGGTTCAATTTAGGGCTGGGCAACCAATCCTCATTATCAAGAGGAGATGAAGGAGGTGTGAACTCAAAAAATTGAGCAGAGGAGCCTTCACCCGAAGCTCTTTTTCTTTCTTCTTCTTGCTCACATGTTCTTCTTTCAGAATAGTTTTGCCTTTCTTTGCAAGGCTAGGGGTGGAATGAGGTTCATCGGGCAAAATATCTTTAATAGTTTCCTTTGCAGGAACTAACGGAATCCCCCTTTTTAGATTATTGTGCAAGTGAGGTTTATTAGCTCCTTAATACTAATGAACTTATCCAAAGGGTTGTCAACCACACCTTTGGATTTACACATTGCAAAAATGAAACTTGGGAACCAAAGCTTCCCTTTTTTAAAGGAGGCACAAGTGGCAATTCCTTTATGAATGAGTAATGCAGCATCTACTTTTTTACCTTCCAGTAGACACCACAAAAGAATTGCCCTATCCTTAGTAACTAAATGTACATGGGTGCTGGGCAGCAGTCTTGCTCTTATGAAGTGATACCACACTTGAGCTTTTTCAACCAAACAATTTTTGTTGATGGTGTAGGTATCCTCATGAATGTCCCATTGTGTCCCTGGGACAGCAATGGTGAGCAAGACATCTTGCAAAACCTGACGGTCATTTCTTTTTTTCAAATCTTGGTATTCATCCTTTGCTTTAGGTGGGAGAGAATAAAATTCTCTCACTGCCTTTGGGCCATATGATACCCTTATACGCCTGCAAACAACCTCAATTTGCAATTTGCTTATTACCTCAACATAAAATTCTTTTATAACATTTACATTGGCCTTCTGTTGAGGGTGCAAGTAAAAATTTTCCCACTGTTGGATTGCACCACCTCATATACATATGCTAGATAAGAGGTGTGACCCTCAAATCCCGTGTCAGGGATTGGTTCCTGCTTTCATGATTTCTTCATACCTCTGAAGAATGTCTCCAGAGGTAAAGGAGGTGATTGAATAACTTTCTGGGTCATTCGTAGAGTGTTTTACTTTTGGACCAAATGATCCCCCACTCCTTAAAATCCCCTTTCTCACCATACTGACAGAACAGACTATAAAATGAACTAAAAAATTAACACGACACAAACAATTAATCAGCAAATAAAAGAAAAGGAGTAGAAAACACCAGTTGTGCAGACTTAGACATCCTCAAACTCAATCTTGACTAGTTGGACAAAAAAAAAAATATTTGTTAGAAACAAAAATAATAAGCTGCAAACATAAACTGAAATATTTTTATTTTATTTATTTATTTATTTATTTGGTTCAATAGAACTTAAACTAAAAAGAAAAAATTCAAATTATTAAGAAAGTCAAAACAACAAATTATTTCATCTTGCTGCCCTTCATTCAGCCTAGACAAGTGATCAGCCACTTGATTTTCAGATCCTTTCCTATCTTTAATCTCCATATCAAACTCTTGTAGGAGAAGGACCCACCTAATAAGCCTAGGTTTTGAATCTTTCTTTTCCACCAAATATTTAATGGGCAAATGGGTCAAATAGCCCATAAAAATGTGTGGGCCCATATTTTTTTTCTCTCACTCTCTTCTCCTCACATGTGCCCACATGGGTCCAATAGACATAAAAGTGTATGTAGGGGATAAACTTATCTCTTACATATTCATTAGTTGTTTGCATTAATAATTCACATTATAATTATTTCTTAAAATGTTTATTTGATGATATTAAGACTAAGATCAAATAAATTAAATAATATAAAAATTTATAAAAAATAATTTATTATACATATCATTTTTAATTAAATAAGACACTTGCCTAAATATTAAGGAAGGTACCCTCTTCCTTCTTGTTTTTTTTTTTTTTTTGTTGGTACAAAGGTATCCTCCTTAAATTAAAGGACACAAAAAGATTTTGCAGCTATTTTTTTTTTCCTTTTTTTTTTCTTCAAAAGGTGAGGGTGCACTCATTTCTTTTATTTTTTTCATAAACTTAATTATATGTATTTTTTTTTTTTGGTTTTGGATGTTATCCCTTCAATAATTTTTAGTTAGTCATGAATCATGATATTACTAAAGACACTTAAATTATTATTAAACAAGTATATGATTACATTAGTCATGTTAAAAATATACTTATACGATATCATTAACAATCCCAATGGTTTCTTCCTACAACCTTTACGTGGGACTAATCTTTTCCAACACAAAATAATAGAATTACATAAATGGTTTCTAGGTACAAATTCTCCCTCAAGAATCCAGAAAATGCAGTTTTCTTATTGGAAAAAGTGGTTATCTGACGTAATTTATATCATTTCACTCTCACAAAGAAATGAGACCCACATCTTTATTTTTTTGTCAATTCTCTATCATGAGTTATCTATTTCTTTTTCTTTTTTATAATGACACAACTTTATATCCGTTAAAATGACACACACTTTGCCCTTTCTTATTAACCATTTTAATGAAAATTTTGATGATTTTATACATTTTTAATTGTTTTTATCCCTAAAATATTTTTCAAATAAGTTTTTCCCCTTCACATTCATTTTCGGAGCCTTTTTCTGAATATATTATCCTTTTCCCCAACCGAGTGGAAAATCAACTTCAAAATCCGTGTTTTAGGAGTAATTTGAAGTCTTGAGGTTCAATTTCAAACGAAGAAGATGATGGGTAACTCTAGAATTGAGTTTTTGAGTAACTCTTAGTTTCTTTCTTTGTTGAATTATGCATGTATTGAAGTTGATAATTGATTCTGCATTTTCAAATTCCTTGAAATGAAGCTAAGCTTAATCAGGGTATATCCTTCTTATAGGTTCCAAATACACCTCAATTCTTCTACATTTAGCAGTCTGTGTAGACCCACTTGTTCTTTAGCACTATCATCTTCTCCACCCACTTCTCTGAAACCCCAAGTTCCCCTTTTTCTAAGGCCACCCATATATTCAACCAAATCATGTGACCTCAAAAAGTGGCATGAATGGGCCAAGAGTGTTGCTTCTTCAATTGGGTCATCTTTTGTTCAATCAGATAATGGACCAGATTCAAGCATTTTATGCAGGGAGCTTAAGTGGCTCATTGAGGATGCTGTTGAAGAACACCACTCACTGTTTTCACAGTTGAGTGTGGAGAATAATGATGAGAGGGTGAGAATGAGGGTTGATATAGATGAACTCTACTGTTTATGGAAGCAGAGGATCCAAGAGAGGAGACCTTTTCAATATATAGTTGGATGTGAGCATTGGAGGGATTTGGTGTTGAGTGTTCAAGAAGGGGTCTTGATTCCCAGACCTGAGACAGAACTTGTTGTTGATTTGGTGTCTGATGTGGTTTCAAAGAATGAGGATTTGAAAAGTGGGGTGTGGGCTGATTTGGGGACTGGAAGTGGTGCCCTTGCTATAGGCATTGGTAGGATTTTAGGATGTGAGGAGAAGGTTATTGCCACAGATTTAAGCCCTGTGGCAGTTTCTGTTGCAGCTTACAATGTGCAGAGGTATTGCTTACAGGTTAGAGATTCATGCTTTCAAACTCTATGTTTTAAAAAAAAAAATTTTTTTTTTTGGTAGATACAATTGTTTGAAGCCTTAATAAGTCTGACTAATCCGGTTTTGGGTTTCAGTCTCTCTACCTTTTCTAGGAGTTGTGACCCTCACAGGAGTCGAACACACCACTTTTTGAGCAAGTCAAATACTGGGGTCTAGTGGGATATCATGGTTTTCACTTCTTCCATTGATTTCTTATGAACATACTGAAATTGGAAAGACAAATTCCCACCTACCATGTGTCTTGCATGAAGCTCGCCATGTGTGTTTTTGTTTTGTTTGGTTTTTTTAATTCAAAGCTGAAAATCACTGTTTTAATTGTTTTAGGTGAGGACACAATAATGGTTTAAATGTTTGAGAGGATGTAAACACATCCTTTTGTTGAAATAGATATTATATGTATCTGTGTGAGAAGAGAAGTATATTAACTTGAAAAACAAAAATAAACCCCCAAGGGTAGCTCAGTTGGCAAGTTGAGCGCCCAAGGGTTAGGTCACAGTTTAAACCCTGGCCAACACAAATTCTTGGAATTCTTTGGGGTCAGAGGGAAATCATCTCCCCCTTTAAGGGGGATTAGTCTCACCCTTCCTTGGGTGACAGTGGTCCGCTAGCGTTAGAGCCGTACTCCGAAAACAAGGTGGCCGTAGAAGGTTGAGTGGTGATACCTCCAGGTTATCTACCTAAAAAAAATGAGAAAGAAAAAATGAATTTAAAATTGTTGATTTTCATATAATTGCCTTTCATCATTTCTCAGTTCTCACCCTGTCCCCTAATGTATTTTCTTAATATATGTTGTTGCTTCCAAAAAAGAGAGCGAACCGGAGTGGTAAATCTGTTCCTTCATGACTGAAAGGTCATGGATTCGAATACAGGAAACAGCCTCTTTGCAATTATGCAAGGATAAGGCTGCGTCCAAGGATTTCCTCCATCCCACACTCGCTAGTCGGGTTTAACGGGGAGTGGTTTCTTTTTATGTTGCTGCTTCCACTTATGTTATTTCTGGTCTTCATATGGGCCACTTTTTTGTTCTCTACAGGACAAAGTTGAATTAAGGGAAGGATCTTGGTTTGAGCCATTGAAGGATATGGAAGGAAAGCTTGCAGGTCTTGTAAGCAACCCACCTTATATACCAAGTAAAGAAATCTCTGGTCTACAAGCTGAAGTTGGTAGACATGAACCTAGAGTTGCATTAGATGGAGGTATTGATGGCATGGATGCTCTTCTCCATCTTTGTGATGGAGCTGCTCTAATCTTGAAGCCTGGTGGATTTTTTGCCTTTGAGGTATGGCTCTTTTATTTCCTAGAAATATGCACCAAATTTCTTTTATGTTTCTTATTGTCCTTCTGCTTACTCATGAAATATAATCAAAGAGTAATAAGGTACTGTATGAAAGAGTAATATCCTCGACCACTTTACATAAAATCATAAATGCCGCTTCTTGATCCCATCTCAGTACAAGAAGGTGCACTTTTATATATGGGGAAATCACTTCTTATGTGACAGGAAAAGTGGGATCTCCTGCCGTAGACATAGATTTTGAAATGGGACCCATTATTTAATTAAGAAAAAAACAAAAAGATGAAAAGCACTTCTCCCCATGTGTCTGCGGGAAAAAATTTCATCTTATGTTGAATGAGAAGTTTAAACCCCTTTATATAAATATTGAGAAATTTACGTGATTTCTGGTTAGGTGATACTATTCAAGCAAAAATTGTTCAGCAAACAATGACTTCTTATTTAGAGAATTACTTATGACTAAAATATCTCTACAAAAAGGACTGTTCCTTAATCATTCAACTTGAAACTTACTTAAAGACAATGTAAATTGTGTATCTTTATGTCTTACTGGAGAAGCCCCATGATAGCAAAAAAAATAGGCTGTTATATATATAGATTCTTTCAAAAAAATAAACATAGGCTGACAGATGCAGATGTTGCAAAATTATAGATTCTCTTTGACAATATAAGCAATATAATTAGAAAAGGTTCTGTGATGTCCAAGGTTTCATTTTAGCTTGGAATACAAATGATTACTCATTAGCATTTATTTGTGTTATCATGAGACACAAAATATGTCATTGTTTAATGGATTTGAAGCCAGATAGCCATGTTGGTGATTCCATGTTTGTCTATGTAGCCTTAAAGTGGTGAACCAATATTACATATGGACTACAATGAAGTTTATGATGATAAAAATTCGTTTACTTTTGTAATACTCTGTCTCTTCAGCGGATTATAATCAATATGATTTTAAATTGCGGCCGTGGTTACTAAGATTATGGGTGTTGCCGTGTTGTAGCTACTGTTATGCAGGTTGAAGTTGATATGGTCATGAAATTTCTTAAAGCCTGCAGTTGTGAAATTTTTTTAATTTTAACCAAAGATCACAATGCTGCGGTTGCTTTGTGGGTTCCGATGTGATTTCTTTTTTCTGCAATTGATTTATGGAGTTAGATTTATAGGCATTCCTCTGATATTGATTGATCTTTCCCATCAATTTATTTATTTATTTATATATTTATTATTATTTATTTATTTAATTTTCCCTAAAAAAATTTTAGATATACGGGCGTGCTAGATGAAATTCAAAATGTTGGACTATTGCAAATAAGACAATGCAAGGGTTTAATGAGTCAGAATCTAGGGTTAGAAACAGGTGGTTGAATGGTTGATGATAAAGAGGAATTGCAAGAAATAGTAACTGTGGGATTTAGTGTTTTGGGTTTGATGGGTTTTAGGGAAAATTGAAGGAATAATAATCAACTAGATGGGATGAATTTTTAATGATATCTATGAAGGAACATTTGTACATTCCAATCAACCCTATAACCTTACAAGTAGCCCAGAAAGTGGAAAATGTTTCTGGTAAAGAAAAGGGTTACCGAAACTTCATTTGAAACAGAAACATTACCTCCTCCAACCAAACCCGGAAGTCTCGTAGGACAGAAACAGCCCCCACCTACCTACCCATGTCAACATTTTCAACTTACCCTATAACCTTACAAGTAGCCCAGAAAGTGGAAAAAATGTTTTATTTTTCAACTTAAGCTTTCATGATGCTATTGCATACTGTATCACATTAATTATATGCTGCTTCTGATTGTTTCTTTCATAACTTAACAGACAAATGGTGAGCAACAGTGCAGGGCTTTAGTTGATTACATGGAAAATCATAGAAGTGGAAGCTTCTGCAATTCTGAAGTACTTGCTGATTTTGCTGGTATTCAAAGATTTGTAATAGGATTCCATCAATAAGCAATATGAGTTACAGAATACATGTTTATTTTATTTTAACTTTTTGTGGGAATTACTCTCCATGATATTGGATCACAGATTAAGCTTAAATGTATCAAAAGGTATAACTATAATGTTTTCCACTTTAGCTCCTGGATTCTTTTGAGTTTTCTCAGCCAACTGTTGAACATACTGTTACTAATCGTTAGTTGAACAATGAAATGAAACACAGGAGTTAACGAGGAGAACTACTAGTTCTCCTTCTCCATACATTTTTCCTGGGTCTAAACCCCAACATAAAAGGGGAAATCAATTGGGAAGTTGATATATTCCCAACTTCATTGTATTTTTGGAGGAGTAACATGATATGAAAAGAATGGGAGGAGATTGTATTCGAAGACATAATCAACTCAGGTATGATTTTTGTATTTTGTATTAGGTACAAGTTGAGTATTCTTATGTAAATAAATAAATTTAAATTTATATGGTATTAGAGCCTCCGTAATCAAGTGGTCATATGCAATCCTTACCGCCTTTATTTTATTAATAAATAATTAAATTTGGGATATGATCAACTTAAATTGGTATAAGAATAATAACTCTTACATCAAATTTTAATCGTTGATTTATGTGGATCCAACTGTTAATTTATTGGAAATTAAAGATTAATTAATAAATATGACTCAATAAATTATAACCGTTAGATTAACAAAAATCAACGGTTAACATTTGGTGAAAGACTTATTATTCTTACACCGGAGGAAGTTGATCCTTGCCCCATTAAATATTATGGAGTTTCTTAGCATATGTAAATCGATATATGCATTGTATATCTTTCAAGTCCAATGGATTTTCGTTTGAGGAGATGTGTTAAAGAAATATATTACAAGATCATTAATGTAACATTCACCAAATAACTTAAATTTTTGAGTTGAATTGATTTTTTTCCTTCTATAGTTGAATGGTAGTGGCTTCAATAAGTTTTTCTCTTTAATTGCTTCATCGTGTGAGAAGAATAAATATACTTTTTTTGTTGTTGTTGCAAAGTTTAGAAGCTAGCAGTTATATGGTCAATGGTGATTTGGGTAGGAAGTAGGGTTGGCAAAATGGGCCAACCCGGCTCAACCCGACCCAACCCGAAAATAATGAACTAGGTTAGGGTTGGCTCGAAAAAATAAACGAGCCGAAAAACTCAACCCAACCCGACTCGATTCGGATTAGGGTTGGCTCGAAAAAAGGAAAAAAAAAAATATAATTCCATTGATGTTGTAACTTTTAAATTTTTCTCCTAAATTATTAATTCATTCAATACAAAGACATTATACAAATAAACCATAGAAAAATTTCTTTTATATTTGGACTTGACTTATTGGCAGTTGGCACCACATTCACACTGTCTCACCTACTATAAAAAAAGGTACTTAATGCACAATTTTGGGCTAATTGGCAGCTGCAGGGTATTTTTTTTGGTATTTGGAATTGGGATTTTAGGTTTTAGCTTTCCACTTTACCTTCATTAATTTTTATACTTTTATATTTAAAAAAAATAAATTCATAACCTGCGAGCCAACCCGTTTGACCTGACTCGATTTTTTTCGAGTTAAAACGAATTGGGCTAACTCGAGTTACTAACTCATTTTTCCTAACCCAACCCGATTCATTTTAACCGAGTTACGAACCAATCCGATGGATTGACTCATTTTTGCCGAGCCTAGTAGAAAACATTTAAGAAGGGCCCATAGGCAAATATCCACCCCTAGAAGACCTACATGTAAACAACAATCCCCTGCCATTCCCTCTTTTAAAATGAAGCAATGAAAGTCATCAATCAATTTGGTTTCATTCGCAAGCAATGTCACAACAAATGTTCATACCATCATAGCTCTCACCGCAAAGATACATCCTTTTGTTTGGCCATATGCAAATTACAATACTCTAATTTTAGGCAGCTACTTTGCAATCCTTACTAAACTCATGCTACTATGCTAGACTCATAACAAGACCTTCAAACACAAAAATACTTAATGCACATGCATAGCTCATTTAGATATATGAACTTTTAATGCAAAGTACAATTGTCTAGTCAATTGTAGGCTACACCTTGCAGAATAGTGGAATGTATTTAAGCCATTTCCCTTATAAGACTTCAAGTGGTTTAAGCATGAAGCCTTGGTTCTTATGAGTGTTTTTGAGTAATGATGCATGGTGGAAGTTCCAAGGATGCTTGAGTCGAATGCATAGGTAATTGCTTCACGTTATGTTTTTGGGTAAGAAAACAAAGACATTTACTTTAGCAATGTTAAGTCACCAGCCACCCACGGATCTTAACCACTGTTTGTTTTAACATAATAACGGTTTGCACGTTGATGAAAATTTTTGCAGTAAATATATTCACATTAAGATTCGCATGCCAATCCTAACATTAAAAAAAAAAAGTTAGGATCCCTATGCGTATATTAACTTCTATGTGTTGCTGCAAAATTTCTTATTTGCAACAACATAAGAAGTATTAAAGCCAATAAAAAAACGTTGAATACTAAAACTTTAGAATATATATTCTAAAGGACAATATTTGAATTTTAAGAAGATGAATTTATTTTAAAACAAAAAACAAAAACAAAAAAACAAGTGCCGAATTTATACTTTCTTTTGGTACCCATATTTTCTAGCAGATTTAGAAATAATTTTTTTTTGGTATTTCGAGAAGTTTTTTTTTTTATATAAAATGGAGGGCCTAGCCCAGTAAAACTATATTAATAACTTTTGCATGTTTGAAGAAACATGCTCCACCAGAAAGTTTGTACAAAAAGTATTCCAAGCAGTTAAAATGCTAACAGGGGGAGAGGAATAAAACAACATCTCTTCCCACTTCTGTTTGAAACCTAACTTTGCTAAGTTATTTGCACAATCATTCATTTCCCTAGGAATGAAGCTCCACGAGATTTGAATAAAACTATTAGCAGTACTCCTAATTTCCTTCCTAATAGAATCAAAACCTCCATGCTCAGCTTGATCTTCTACACAGAGGAGGGCTTCTTTATTGTCACAACTAAGCCATATTTTCTTAAAATATCTGTCACTTGCAAGCTTTAAACCATGCAAAATTTCTTAGTTCTGCTTCTAAAGGAGAGCAAACTCCAATTTTCAAAGAAAAACCTCCCAGCCAATCACCATTGTATGAACATAAGAAACCACCACAGACACCTATACTAGTATGAATATTAACAGCTCCATCAACATAGATTCTGATAGCATCCTACATTTCATTCGGACCAGTACCAATAGAACTAACTGGTGAGATAGGACATGGTATAAAAGGGTCTGTATTACTGAATTTCTTCATATTAGCAAGGTAGATGAGGATTCTGTTAACAGGGTCCCGGGGCCAAGAGAATAAATCCTCATGGACATAGGCATTTCTCCATTGCCATAAAAACCAACAAGAAACAAAAAAGACTTCTTTCCAAGAGGACCATAGCTTAGTTAAGAAAGGTTTTTCCAGATTCAGCCGAAACCACTCCAGGCCATATGTAGTCAAGAAATTAATAGGAACTGTTCCTTCAAAGCAAACTTCCCATAGCCTTCTTGCAGCTTTACAGTCTCTGAGGTTATGAATTAGAGTCTCTTCATCAGTGAAGCAAATGGGACAGTTGATCTCCCCTCCACCCCATACACTAGTTCTACCTCTTACAGGTAATTTGTTCAAACAAGCCAACCAAATGAAAACAGCAATCCTATAAGGCCCTCTCCATTTCCAAATAGAATTCCAAATTCTATCTTTCCCTGTAACACAGTTCATAATCTGACAGTATGCATTCTTCACAAGAGATTTATCAGGACTTCTATTTTTCCAATTCATCCTATCATCAGATTTGCTGGAATTAGGAGGAGGAATGCTTTTTAACTTAGACAAAACAGACATCTCAAGAAAATTCATCAGGAAGTTCCAATTCCACTCCTTTGTACTCAGGTCTACAAGTTCATATGCTTTAAGCTCTAAATCAGAATTAGGTGGCTTAGGTGAAGCCATCTCAAAAAGATTATTTTTCCCAATTCCCCAACTATCCATCCAGAATAAAAGATCCTTACCATTGCCAATCTCCTATTCTAGTTGAGGTGCCATCTTCTCTCTGGCAGCACAAATATTCTTCCAAAGAGTAGAATCACTCCTTCTAGCAATCAGTTTGCGCTTAGGGTTCTATTTTCTGCCATATTTGCCAAGCAAGACCTGGGCCCATAAACACTCCTGATCATTGACTAACTGCCAAGCTACTTTCTGCATAAAGGCTTTATTTTGTACTCTCAGATTAATGATACCAAGCCCCCCACATTCCTTGGGACAGCACAACTAGTCCCAGGCTACATAATGTGCTCTCCTTTTAACCTCTGAGTCACCCCAAATGGAGTTGCGTTGCATCTTTTCTATATCCTGGCAGACATGTACAGGCAGGATGCTATTCTGCATCTGATAACAAGGGATGGCAGATATTACACTTTTTGCTAAGGTAATTCTACCTGCTAGAGATAAACATTTGGTTTTCCAACCTTGAAGCCGATTTTGGACTCTATTAATCACATCAGCATAGTGATTTTTCACCACTATTCCATGCCTCATCAGAACTCCCAGATACCTACCAAGGTTATTCACCTTCTTAAAGCC
The DNA here is from genome assembly GCA_032173675.1 of Gastrolobium villosum. Lineage (NCBI taxonomy): Eukaryota > Viridiplantae > Streptophyta > Magnoliopsida > Fabales > Fabaceae > Gastrolobium > Gastrolobium villosum. The sequence continues at coordinate 44,521 of JAVKPL010010717.1, forward strand.
ACTAGCCTTAGAGATCAAATCCACAGCCTCCTGAGGAGTATTTTTAGTGAAAAAAATACAAGTTTTCTCTATACTCACACATTGACCTGACATGCTGGAAAACATCTTCAAGTAGTTTATGATGCTATTCAGTTGACTAAGGGAAGCTTCAGCAAATAAGATGACATCATCTGCAAATAAGAGGTGAGATACAAAAGGACCAGATTTGCCAGCCTTGATTGGAGTCCAGTTCTTCTTTTCCACTTCATCCAGGATTACGTGAGTGAGTTTTTCCATGCATAATACAAAAAGGTATGGGGATAGAGGATCCCCTTGCCTTATTCCCCTTTGAGGCTGAAATCCCTGAGTTCTTGAACCATTCCAGAGAATCTCAAAATGAAAGCTAATAACACATCCCATGATAGCACCAATCAGGTCTTCTGGAAATTTCAACTCTTCGAGAACAGCTTTGATGAAATTCCAGTTAAGTTTATCATAAGCTTTCTCTAAGTCAATTTTAATAGAGAAAAAAAATTTCCTCCCTTTCATCCTGTGCATAGAATGTATGAGTTCCTGAGCAATTATGATGTAGTCCTGAATGTGCCTCTTAGGAACAAAGCTGGTCTGATTTGGGGATATAATATTTCCCAGGAAAGGCTTGATTTTATTAACTAGGATGTTGTTGAGCCATTTATAAACAGAATTGCATAAAGTAATAGGCTTGAACTGCCTCATCAAACAAGGCCTATCCACTTTAGGGATAAGAGCAATGAGAGTATGATTAATATCCCTAATGTGGTCAGGATGAAGGAAATAATACTAGATGATTGAAAACTTGAGATTTAACCACCTCCCAATTCCTTTGATAAAACATAGCTGGGAGCCCATTCGGTCCAGTAGCTTTTAGCATTTGAAAAAAATGCATTTTTAACCTCTTCAACAGAAATATTAAGTGAAAGCTTAGCAAGGTGATCCTCACTCAAATTCGGCCAACTGTTTCCAGTAGACACCCAGACAGGGTCCTCAAGATTTTCCTTGTACAAATTCACAAAGAATCCTCTTAGCTAAGGCTATTAACTCCTTTACTCCAGTCACCCAACACCCTTTATCATCCTTGAGTTTTAAGATCTTATTTTTATTCCTGCGAATCAGAGTACTTGTATGGTAAGATCGAGTGTTTCTGTCACCATCTCTGATCCATTCTCCCCTAGATTTCTGATACCAAATCTGCTCCTCTTGGTCTAGAATCTCTTCAAGCTCCTTCCTCAGCTTAGTTTCCAACTCTTCAAGCTGAAAACTATTTTTGTAATTGAGCTGTCTTGAATACCTTCCATTCGAGCTATCACTCTGTTCTTTCTGAAGTGAGTAAATCCAAATATGTTCCTATTCCACTCCAGCAATACCTAGAATGGAACGAAGGCACCAACATAACAACA
>JAVKPL010010718.1:0-44664 GCA_032173675.1 Gastrolobium villosum
GAAAAGGGTAAAGAGCACATGGTGTGCAAACTTAAAAAGTCAATATACGGACTTAAACAAGCTTCACGGTAATGGAACCTTAAGTTTAATGATACTGTTGTTTCTTTTGGATTTAAAGAAAACATCATTGATCGATGTATATATCTGAAGATCAGTGGGAGCAAGTTTATATTATTGATTCTGTATGTTGATGATATTTTGCTGGCAACTAATGATCTTGGTCTTTTAAATGAGACTAAGAAGTTTCTCTCTAGTAACTTTGAAATGAAAGATATGGGCGAGGCAGCTTATGTGATAGGAATAGAAATATTCCGTGATAGATCACAAGGACTGTTAGGTTTGTCTCAGAAAGCATATATTAATAGAGTTCTAGAGAGATTCAGAATGGAAAACTGCTCATCATCTCCAGTTCCAATTCAGAAAGGAGATAAGTTTAGTCTCATGCAATGTCCTAAAAGTGAATTGGAACGAAAAGAAATGGATGCAATTCCGTATGCATCATTAGTTGAGAGTTTAATGTATGCTCAGACTTGTACGAGACCAGATATTAGCTTTGCAGTTGGGATGTTGGGTAGATACCAAAGTAATCCCGGTATGAATCATTGGAAAACTGTAAAGAAAGTTCTGAGATATTTGCAAGGAACTAAAGGTCACATGCTTACTTATAGAAGGTCTAACAACCTTGAAGTGATTGGATACGCAGATTCAGATTTTGCAGGATGCGTAGACACAAGAAAGTCTACATGTGGTTACCTGTATCTTTTAGCTGAAGGAGCTATATCATGGAAAAGTGCGAAGCAGACTGTAATAGCTGCGTCCACTATGGAAGCTGAATTTGTGGCATGCTTTGAAGCCACAATTCAGGCTAAATGGCTACGGAACTTTATTTCAGGGCTTGGATTGGTCGACAATATTGAAAAGCCGCTGAAAATTTATTGTGATAATTCCGCAGCAGTCTTCTTTTCTAAAAACGACAAGTATTCCAAAGGTGCTAAACATATGGAATTAAAGTACTTTGCCGTTAAAGAAGAGGTTCAGAAACAAAGAGTGTTTATAGAGCATATTAGCACCGATCTTATGATAGCTGATCCCTTGACGAAGGGATTACCGCCCAAGACATTTACTGGTCATGTATGTAGAATGGGCATTATGTCAGCTAATGAATGATGACAATTATTGTTATGTATTAAGTATTGACACTCTGAGCTCATTGATGAATATATGTTTCTGTTATTGTCTTATTTTCAATTTATGAATGCATACAAGTATATGTGATGATATTGAAAATGTTTATGGTCCATTACGAAGACATTATTGTTGGACATAATGTGTACTTCCTATTAAAGTATCATGTTAGGAAGAAGAGTCAATATAGTGGTACATGGAAGGGACTATGCCGACTTGATAGCATACAACCGCCATGACTCATGTTGATTTTATTTCTAATAATGAATTATGATGAGGTAAATGTATAGAACCTTAGCCTAGTAAATACGCATTATAATGAGTGTTGATTAAATCATGAAGGGACACCTCATGACATGAGCCAAGTGGGAGAATGTAAAACTATTTGCCTCATGTGTAATATTATGTGTCAATTGATTTAATTAATAAAAAGGGCATTATGGTAATTTTGACCATTAAGGGAAGTTACATAAAAAAAAAAAAATAACTGTTGATAGGCCAGTTATGTAAACGTTCATAGGGTCAGTTTCTGATAAGGGAGTAGCAACCACAGAAACAAAAAGTTCCTTCTGAGTCTGCCCAGAAAGGTTGTATCCAATCCCTATCAAAGAAGATTCAAGAACGGTGAAAGGGTTAAGGCTTAGAGAAAGTATTCCACCATCAAAGTTCTTCCGCACTAATGGAGAAAGGTACACTTTATGTGAAAACCATGAATTCTAAAGATCCCTGTCATGTTCTTGAATGACTACTGTTGAACATGAATTATTGATTAAATGCTTACAGTAAGAAGTCAGGCTTTCTCAGTAGAGCCATTTGAGGTCAGACTTTCTCAATAAAGTCAAATTTCCATTTTTATTTATTTTGTTCGCAACATTTGGTATCAAAGCTCAGACATGGACAACGTTTTTTAATTGGAAGACGCGGTCCAGTCTTTGTCGGAGAAATTCAAGGAGATGTTCAACCAATTCTCCAATCGGCTGGACGTCTTGGTGGCTATGCTAACACGACAAAGAGGAGCTCATTCAGTGAACAATTTTAATGCTAAACCAGCAGGTTTCATAGCCCCAACCAATCATGGCAAGAACAGAAATGACACTAACTCAGTTCGGCGATTGACTTTCGAAGAAATTTCTGATAGACGACGAAAGGGGCTTTTGTTTTTGCTGCAACAAGGTTTTTGCTCCTGCTCATCGTTGCAAGAAGTTATTTTCGATCAAAGCAGTGATGGACGAAAGTGATGGCGAGGCGGATATTGAAGATGATTCAATTAGTTGATCTTACTCTTGAGGACAAGAGAAATTTTAGGGGGAGGGAATGTTACGATTTTTGTTATTTTCTAAATTGTTGGTTTATTTTAAGTTAGTGGATAGATTTTAGGTAGTTACTAGGTAAGTGCTATAGTGGTTTAGTTCATTATGTTTAGTTGTTGTAGTGGCTAGTTATTATTTTCAAATTGTACTTTGTCTATTTAAACTCTCATCACATGGAATAAAAAATCATCAGAAGAATTATTTGAAAAAAAAAACACTATGTGCAAGAGGTCAGACCTTTTCAATAAAACCATGCGAGGTCAAATTTCCTCAATAAAACCAAATTTTTATTTTTATTTATTTTGTTCGTAACATAGGAAACTTGCTTCGTGCTCAATAAAGAATTTCAATCAAACCAATCTAACGACCTAACCATTCATAATTGCGATGAAAAAAAGATTTGCAACAAGTAGGTAAGGTTATGCTTAAATTTGTATAAGGAGTGGAAATAAATGGAATGAAATAAAATAATATGATGCACTGTTTGAATTTTTATTTTAATTTTTTACAAGAGTATGGAAAGAAATGCAAATGGGTGGACTCGGTTCCACTCCACAATATCTTATTCGCCCTTTTTTCTTTCCAACACATTGGGAGTAAATAATGGGACAATGTTATATTTTATTAATATAATTATAACATTATGCAATTATCCTTAACCCTACAAAAAAAAGTGAAGAAAGAATGATTCTCTAGTATTCTTGTCTGCTGATGGTGTTGCCTCCAGCGATGCTCATGCCTTTCCCTCTCCTCGTGGCTTCCTCGTCTCATTTGTCTCAATGAATGATTACTAAAGCTTTTTTTATGTTATTTTTCTCCCGAATGTTTTTATCGTCTAAGCTGAAAGGATTATATTTCAAGGACCAACAAACATGCCATCAATTTGTATAAGGTTTTTTTTTTTTTTTTTGATAAATAGTATAAGGTTATTTTAGTTTAACCAATAGTCTGGAATTTGAGTTTGAGTACGTATTTGTGTTAACAATTTGGTTGGGAGATATTTATTTATCGCTGAATTAATCGAGCAAATAATGAACCGGTTGAGAAATTTATATTTCAGGAAAATTCATGTTAGGTTGACACATGAGAATGACACCTAAAAGGATCACATTGGTTAACAATTAACATATAAAAAATAAAATAAGGGGGAAGAATATATTTATCAAAAAAAATGTTTATCTCTCTTACAACCAACTTAATCATCATTGATTTTCATCAATTTAATAATTATACTTTATTAAAAATTATTGGGTTGTACTTATTAATTAATTATTAATTCTCAATAAATTATAATCGTTGAATTGGTGAAAATTAACGATGATTAGATTAATTATAAAAGTGATAAACATTTTTAGTGGTAAGTATATCGTGTCCCATAAAATAATTAGATAAAAACAAATGTCGTGAAAAAGTTGATTCGGGACAAGGTGAATAAAATTTCCCTTTGGTCGGATGTCTGCCTCGTTCATGGCTTAAAGAAATAACAATATATAATAACAAATAAAATAATTTGAAAATAACATATAAAATATGGGATTTGATTTTTTCATATTGCATGAGAATTTGTGACTCAACTAGTAATGGACTCCGTGTTTATTACAAAAAAAATTGCACATAAATCGAACATAAGAATTGAATTCTCATCTAATATAAGAAAATATTTTTCAATAAAATATATGATATATAATATCATGGCATTTCGCTCGCTGTGACTTTTGCTCCTTCTTTGGTGAGTTCCAAGAATTGTCATGATTGAGATTAATTGGTTCTTCCTGTCTATGACATATATGGACAATAAATTAACAGATGGAACAAGAAAATTGCTTATATTGCTTTATATATTGAGAAAAAGATTTTTCATATTGCATGAGAAATTTCCTCTTCTATAATTATTACTTCGATGTTCGTGTCAATTATTTTTCTATTTTGTATTTTTTTTTAAAGTGAGCCTCATCTCTTTCTCTTTCTATAGGAAACTTGCATTTCGCATGCAAAATAAGAAATTCCAAGCCCTTATATATATTACAAAAAAATTTCTCTCAATATTTCACTACTTTGAAGAGATAACTGCTACCACTCCATATTAATACAAACAGCAGAGAAAAAAAATTAGAAAAAAAGATCACCCGTATGAATTGTACCTTTTAAAATCAAGGAAAGAAGCAATCGTTGTCGCATCATATAAAAGTGATTAAAAAATGACTCAGCTAGGAGGACATCTTCAGTACTAAATACTATGCGAGGAGGTAGTCTTTTACTAAAAATAGGAAAAAACTAGATATATTCCGGTGACATCAACCATAAATGGGTGAATAAAATAAGGAGAATATTACTCTTATATTGCATGAGAGTAGTTCTCTCATGCTATAGAGAGAATTCAAGTGAGGCCACCATTAAAAAGCAAAAAAAAAAGAAAAACTGTTATTTGTGAAGTGAGAAAAAAATTAAGATAACTATCTCATATAAAATGAGAGTATTATTTCCCATAAATTAAATACAATTAAATGGATTGGTTTTTCTAACTTTGGTAAATAATATGGGACATGATTCGTTTATAAATTTTTTGGATTTTTTTCACAAATTACACTATATTTTTCCAGGAGAACATAATGTAGTTTGCAAAAGTTTGTATTCTCCCATGAGAATATAGTGTAGTGTGTAAGAGTTTGTAAACAAAAAAGTTTATAAATATAATCTCCCCAAAACAATATACCAAATTTTCATTGAAAGATATTTTTCTAACCTAGTGGTTAATTTCAAACATATTAAAGAGAAAAGCAGTCACGTATACTCACTTTATCAGGCAATACTGCCGTCTGCCACATTCCGCCAACGGTTTAGTGGATATGGATAACTGTGCGTTGCGATCGATTACAATTGGAAGGATTATTGATCGCAAATAGGAAAAACAATAGGGAAAGCAGAAGAACAGTATATACATTTTTTTTCTAATTATATTCATCTCATCACACGCACTCAGTTATAAGAAAATATAGATAAGCTTAAAAAAATCCTAAGTTATAACAGTTGTTCATGATCTCAAACTTAAACTTCTAAATAAAAGAAATCAGACAAAAACTTAAGACACACGAAAATGCATGAATGAGTTAGGCCGACCTACAAGGCCTATGACCTAATTTATATCAGGTTAGATTTGATCTATTACAAATAGTAAAATAGAACAGACCTAAACTTATAAAAAACTTATTTAGAAAATATGTTATAGATTTTTTCTATAAATGTCGGACCTATAAACTACAGAATGGCCTATATCATATTATTTAAAAAAAATAATAATATGAAATTATTATTTTAATACTTTTGAATGATAAATTAAAATTATTTTAATTATTCTTTTAATTGTTGAATATTTAATAGGTTTAAACAAACTAATAGACTTAGGTCAAAAATTTTATTTTTAAATATAGGTCATGCCAGACTTGTAATCTGGGACTTACACAAGCCAACAGACCAGACCCACTATTTTTTACAGATCTAACCTATTTAAATTAAAACCTAGCCTAACCTAATCTATTTACACTCGTACATGCCTCTATATACTTATATGCGTTAGGGGGTACATAAGTCTTCGATTAACTATAAAGTAGGAGTCATATTCAACAACAATAAGAGTGAGAACTGTGCAATCCAATACAATAAACACAAAGTAGAAACTCTAATTTTGTCTGCAGCAATGTTTCATGGTACACCATTAACTCCTTCAACGAACAGGAACACCAATGGGTATAGCAATCTAACACAATAAACGAACAGAGTATATAATAGGTAAATAAGAAATTAAGGATGTTAACTTTATCAAGCTGACTTAAATGTTCTTCATTGGTCACATGGAAGAGGTAATCTACATCCCGAGAACTAAAAACAAACAAAATTACTGTTTTCAATCCTCAGGATGCAGATTACCTGATCCTGATCCAATACTGACTCTTCCAAGAAGATTGGAACCAGTGGCATGCAGTAGAAGAGAGAACAAAAAGCAAAAGAATGTATTAGTAGAATGTTTGTAGATAGCATGCTGGATTGTGGCTCCTTGATGTTAGGAATTTATAGTGGTATTTAAAGATTAGAAAAATATATTTTGAAGTTAATATTGTCATTTTAGTCCTTAAAAAAAGTGCGTAGGCGTTCTAATAGGATTTTGATTCTCTTGTGTTACTCACTACTATGATAATGTTATGTTAGAAGAAAGAAAGATGCGAAAGTAACTGTAATGGTATCCAATCCACCAAGCCTATAGAGTAGGATTTACCACTTACCAAAAAAGTGAACTAAAAAAATGAAATTAGTGGTGATTCTATGGCATGAAGTTAAGGTTAATCCCTTAAAAAATACGTTTTGAATTTCAAGTGTATAAAATTCTGTATTTTTCTGCTAATACTTAATACTTTAATTCCGTAAGCTTAAAGGGCACTCCATATTATTACACATTGATATTTTTTTCTTGAGCAGCAAATTAATAGTCAAAAATAGTACCTTATATTTTATTTTCCAAAGCTTTTTCCAAAAAAACGTTATTAGAGATATATAAAACCATTAATGTAGTTTTACCTACTCACTTAAACTTTTGGATTGAATTAATTCTTTACATGATATCGGAACCTCGGTATATCGGGTTTTGACATGATCTCAATTGGATTTTTTGATCTGGATGTTATTTTGTTCACCTAAGCTCATCATCACATTGCTCATTTGTACTTTGTTTTGTAAACATAAGTTGGTTCCCTGTACACTCACAAGTGATTTATTTGTGTATTATTTGCACTAAATTCGTATATTGTACTTACGATATACAATTCTTGGGTTCTACCCATCCATATTAGATCTGACTAACTGTCCATCCTACATCCTCTACGTTCTTGACAGGCTATCTCTGTCCAAGGGTAAAGTTCTCTGTGTTGGATATATAAATAATATAATCCAATAATATGTTCACATATAAGCCCAATAGGTGAAAACATGGTTATTTGGGTCCATATGGGCTGGAGCCCAATAGCTTGCATTATATCTAGGGTTTCCTAAGCTGGAGGTAACACGGTTAAACATTCCAAACTGTATGTCTCTTGGTGTAATACTTCAAGCACCTCTAAACCTTTCTCTCTCAACCTCATAACCTCCAACACCCTGTACACTACATAAATAAGAAATAAAGTTATTCTTCATAATTCTCTTCATATCACCAATTTCTCACACATTCATGCACTTAAAGTGCGTAATTTAAAATTATCACATTTAATTTAAGAATTTAGTATTTGTCTTATCACACAAGATAAAGTTATCTATTAAAACCTCAAAATGATATATTTTGGAGTTTGGGGAAAAAAATAAGGGTTTATCATCTATTATTTAACATGACCACAAAAAATTTCCTACACACACAATATTTTGTGGGGCCCGCAGCAAAAAAAAATTCGACACGCAAAACGAATCTCTATAACATAAGACAATCACTTTTCCTACAACATAACTCTTATAAAACCCAAAAAATAAAGGACATTTTGAAAAATCTCATGTTAAAAGAGAAAAGTAAAATTTCCAAAACGTCATTCCTTTTAAGATTGTAGAAGATTACTTTGCCGAGAAATAGTATCCCCTTAATTTATTATCAAATGGGTTTGTTCTTAGTTATCCTTCCCTTTCCCCCTTATACATTTTCTATTTACAATTTATAATAAATAAAATTTGATTGTGAAGGTCAATTTTCTTTACTGTAAGAAAAGAAAAAAGAAGATACAACACAAGTGTTAAGAAATTATCAATATCTTAACTAGCCTATATCTTTAGTTACTAGTGATGCTATATTGAAAATTAGACACTAACAAACAAGTTTTTTTCCTCTAGGAAATTCTCTTTTTTTCCCTGCCAAAACGTGAAAGTGGGAACAATGATTCTCCATATGCTAGACCAAAAGTAGAGGTCGAGAGAGAAGTATAGGGGGTGAATTTTATTCACTTTCGCAAAAGAACTAATATTCGCTGAAAGAACAAAATTCTCGGGACAAAGTTACATTTTCCATAAAATCACGAGTAAGCTTTAATTATGTGAACAAAATTGGCTTAAAGGAGCCTTAATTTTGTAGGCTAAAATACTTAAAGGAATGAATTTTGGTTAATGATATTAAAGGTTGAGATAATCTTTTGATGGGCCAAGAAATATTATGTCACAAATAGAGAGAATGTTAAAAAGCAGAAGGAAGAAATAGCTACATTCCTCGATAACCAACACTCTTGCAGTTATAGAAAAATTTCCTTAAAAGTTTACCCCAAAATAAAATAAAAAAATGTTTAAAAACTTAACATGAAAACCAACACAAAAAAATATGGGAAGGATTATATTTACAAATTTTTTGTTTATAAATTCTTACAAATTATACTATGTATTCTCGAAAATATACTAAGTTATACTATGTACTTTCGGAAGTACATGGTGTAATTTGTAAATATTTATAAAAAAAAATTGTAAATAGATCATTCCCAAAAAAAAAAACATTTGGGTATTCCTACTATTTCTGGTTAACTTCATAGAATACCTGTCCACTCTTCTATTGTGTAGAAATTTTGAAGTCCTTAATACAAATAAATCGTAGTGCAATCCTTTGCATCTGATGCTTTTATAAATATTCCATACGGTTGGTATCACCTATTTTGACAAATTCCCAGCTATTTAACACTATACTGTATGAAGAGTTGAAGCTGTATCTTTAATGTTTCCATATGGTAAACAAACTGAAAAACCTATTATCTCTACACCAAAATCTCAATGTCTTTGGGGTTCCAATTTAGGGTTTATTATCTATCATTTAACATGATCATAAAAAATTTCCTATACATACAATATTTTGTGGGACCCACAGCAAAAAAAACTTCGACACGCAAAACGAATTTTTATAACATAACACAATCATTTTTCCTACAACATAATTCTTATAAAACCCTATAATTTAAGCCCTTGTTGAGGCTTACGGCAAGCCCTAACTTAGGAATGGGACAAATTCCTCTCCTGTTACCTTCACAACAGCAAGCCCCCACCACCATAAAATTAAGTAAATAAAAATAAAAATCTCACTGCACGCCAGAACGCCATTATATCTTTAAAAGAACACCAAAGACGTCATAGACTCTTTTCTCTCTATAGTCTAGTCTGACACCAAAAAATTAACAGTAGCAACCTCAAAAGTAAAAACCCAGTTGATTTAAATCAATAAATAAAGCAAAGCAGATATTCTAATTAGCAAAATAAACTTTATCAAATTGAATATAGAATGTCTACTGATAAATCTACTTACTATACTTATAAGCAATAATAACATGCCTAGCAATTAGGAATGTTGCTTCTATAATAAAGGGGGGAACTTTAAGCAGCTTTGATATATGAAAATATTAAGAATAAATAAAGATAGCACATTTCATATAAATTATCGCAAATATTCAATTGTTAACTCTCCGGATGAGAGTTAACTTTAAATTAATAAATAGAAAAAATATTTATCCTTTAAAAGAGATAATTCTGTGTTCTTTTAAGTGAAAATAGAATGTTTCACTATAGTATTTAACTATTGATTTTTCTATTTAGGAAAAAACATTTTTCCCTTAATAAATTCAAATTGAGAGTCTATAGTACTCATGGTTATAAAGATTAAATAAAGATTAATGTCGCATGATTCATACACTCACATGTAATCATGCACTCACATGTTTTAATGCTAAAAGTACTAACCGGGCAAAACAATTTTCATCTGCCAACATGGCCGTGGCTATTGTCATCAAATTACATTTTGAGCATGTCCAACTGTTTATAAAGGATATAATTCTTCGTGATTTGGCCGATGTGGAACCTTTAAATCTCATGGCTGTCATAAATAAACACTTGAAGAAGGAACGGAAGAAGGAGAAAAAATCGCCCACTACACATGGAAAGCGAAGGGAACACGACGTGGTTACAAAGCGGTTACCTCTCAAGCAAGGAGGAATCACTTCACGGAACACTCTCAAACCATCTCTACAATGATCCAATGGCAAAGTCCTATTCCTTCACTCTCGACCCTTTCCAACAGGTATCAATCGCGTGCCTTGAATGAAATGACCTTGTCTTGTGGTGTACACTGATTTTCGCCCAACTCCTTTGCAGGATTACGTTTTCCCCATTGGTAGTGGTGGCTTGTATTTTGTTGTTGATGAGAATGACCAGTTAAGAGAAGACAATTTTCTGAAGCTGTAAGATACTTTTGTGAAGCCAGAAACTCGGTGATGGGAATAGGAGTGCTAAAGGTAATGGAAAATTGGGAAAAGCTTCACACACACACACAGAGGATCATTATTATATGTGCTAAAGGTAATGGAAAATTGGGAAAAGAGGCTCTGCTTCATTATATGTGCTAAAGGTAATGGAAAATTGGCTCTACGCTTCACACACACACAACCCAGTACCCCGACCGGGTCATTGACCGCTTCGAGTTTTATAACATTGATTACAACATAATGGATAAGGAATGATAGATGCGAGATCAAAATACAAGTTATCTTAATCATGAACCATACAACACTTGTAGATATATAGGTCATCTTATTCATGAAACACTCATAACTTAAACATTATACTCATCAAATGTAAAACTAGAGATCAATTTATTAATGAAACACTCCATGACAAAAAAATAATACACAACATCGATCTACAGAAATTCATGCAAAGTAGCTAACATTCTCCAGGATACACCCTTCTCTAGAAATACATTTATGACAACTTCATTCATAGGACAACCTTATGTAACTTAATTAAAAACAGAGCAAACTTCTTGTAGAAATACAAGTCTAATTTATTTATGGAACACCCTTCTTGTAACATAAAAACCATACACACCTTTATTCAGCAAACACCTTTATGTAACTTAAAAACCACATATTCTTCCTGTTCGCATACAGGAAAACTTTATTCATGAACACCGCACTCCAAAAGAAATGAAAAACTCCCAATTTGTAATAGTAGTTGCAGGTATGATATCCACTTATCGTCTAATTGCATTTTTCCAGTCTCGCTGAACCTTAAAAAAATAAAATAATAATAATTACATTAGATAGTTAAAATAGTTTCAAACTTTTAATAACAAGGAAAATATGTTGAGTCTACTCATGAATGCAGCGATTGGAATCCAGACCTGATAAGGAAAAAATTGACGATTACACCATATTTTATAACACGTGAAAATGTTACATTATCAAATCCGACAATCATGAGTATCTATGCATGCTAAATCAAATTTAAAGCATTAATATTTGTGAACTTTTTTTTTTTTTTTTTTTTAATTTCTAAAAGTTAACTTCTCATCTTATCTTTTTCTATGTTAAGATCGATGTTTTCATGAGATGGAAAAAAACATTAAGGGAAAATAACAAACTCACCAACATCCCATGTTTTCTACTCTGTTGCTGCTTGAAAATCAAGACAACTAACTAGCTTTCAGAATTAACACGAGTGAACGCAACGACAATGAGCATCTACCAACCAACAATAATCTCCTGAGGCAAATTGTTAACAAAAGTGAGGTAATCAGATAATGATCAAATAACTTAGATAGAATATTATATATTGATTTATTGTTCTCAATTTCTTTTATTAGATGATGAAATGTGCTCTTGCAAGAAAGATATAGTTGAGAAATGTACTCTGCAAGAAAGAATAGCCGTTGAATTTGAAGTTAAAGATCTTGTAAAACTGAGATATTTTCTTGGGATAGAGGTTACTAGGTCAAATGCAGAAGCAGAAATTCGAGCCATGACTCAAGGTATCTGTGAATTATTATGGTTAAAAATTATTCTTGATGATATCAAGGTGAGATGTGAAGGACCTACGAAGTTACTCTGTGATAATAATTTAGCTATCTGTATAGCCCACAATGCAGTTTAATACGATCAAACCAAACATATTGAGATTGACCGCCACTTTATCAAAGATAAATTAGACAGTGGACTGATCACTACTCCATATGAGTTCGTCAGCTGGTGATGTCTTGACTAAGGGTTTTACTAATGATAGATTTTAAGAACTTACTAGCAAGCTGAGAATGATAAATATCTATTCCTGAGCTTGAGGGGGAGTGTTATAAATAATAATAATATTTTTTTAAAATAAAGAGTTATATTCTAGAATCTTTTTTGGGCTTAACCCATTAGGTCAGTTAGTCACTTTAAATAGAGAGCTCTTGTACAATCGTAATACACAATTTTAACATAATCAATCTTACTTTTCAAGTTCTTTCTTTTCAAATGAGCCTGCTGAAATTAATGACAGTTGAAGGAAATTAACAAAAGATGTGTTTCAAAACAGAGCAAATACAATTTTCCTGGTGTGTTTAGCTTCCACTTAGTGCACTGCACAACACGAAAAATGACCCAAATTGAGCAGACAGAGACCAAGTTAGTTAATATGCATGTATTGCATGTCCATGAGAATTGGGATATGTACTTACATTCAAAGTCATTTGAACTTGTCAGAATTTATATCACCTTTCCAAGGGACTTCATCTATTTCCACCTCCAATTCCTCTGGAACTTGCACGCGAGAATGACAGAAAACATCCATGCTATCGCATCCATCCATCAACATTTTTTTCAAGGATGGAAAACATAAAGTGGAACTCCCCGAGTAAAAGCATGAAAGTTTTGGCAACGAGCTCAAAATCAAATTCTCAAGCTGGATGAATGTCTCCTCCTCATCTTCATGCCCCTCTGGAGCCACTATTATTTCTAGTGAATCGCATTTGGCTACGCACATCTCCTTTAGTGCAGGTAAACTTTTGATGATTGAGGATGTGAACAAGTATTTCAATCCATGACAATCCTTCACATTAAGTTCTGTCAGATTGAAGAAAGACACAGTACTGGATGGTTCCATATGAATCATATCGAATATTGCTGCCAAAGAACTACACCTCTTCACTTGTAACTCTTCCAAGTTACTTAGGAAAGGAAGTAAACGAGATGGTAGTATGGCATCTGATAAAAATTCACACTTATCCACCACTAAAGAAGTTATATTGGAGAAATACTTGTCTACAACTGGGTCTGAGTTAAGCCATATCTCTTGCAAGATTGGAGAATCCCGAAGAACTACATACTCTTGAGCAAGCTAAAGAATAAAAAGATGAAACTAGTTAATACAACACTAATGCAGAAGGATGCATATTATTATTGTTTGTTATTATGTAAAGTTTGTTTGGCAGGATTCACTCCAGTTTTTCCTTTGTTAAATTGAAATGTTATAATTTGTCAATTTGTCTTCTTTGCAATCACTTATGTTCATCATTTTACCTAATATTTAGCATTTTACTTTCTACTATTTTTTCCAAGGGAAGTAGTTTCTATCAACGCTGGACCAATATATGACTTGACATTTGTGCTATTGATTGTTTGTACAACACCAGTTGTAAATGAGAAACAATTTATGCAGTTACATATAAGTAAAATTTTATGTGTACGTCCTACTTACTATATAAAATTTAAGAGTGTGAACTTTTTAGTAAGACGCAAAGTTGCTATGCAGTGAGTTTGCCCCCAAATTAATGCCTAAAGCAACTGACCGAGGTGTAAAATGTAAAATCCCTCTAAACCTTAGTTGTAGAAGTAAATGGCACTATGACCCAAATTTTTTTTTTAAAAAATCACACAATGTAAATTGCTAACATTTCTTTTGAGATAACTTGTAAAATGTATTCATAACAATAGTGATAGAAAAGTTATTAACATAATATGTTACTAAGAAATTGTCAAAAATTTAGGAATCATAATAGTAAGAAAAAGTAGTACATAAATATTGTTATGCAAAGCCATGACGTATCAAAAGAGTTTTTTTTTGTTTTGCTAAATGTATCAAAAGAAATTTTTGGATAAGGCTAGTTTAAAACATTAAATTCATGCAGACGTTAAAGTCAAAATCAATTTATTTGGATAAAGTCCTTACATATTGTAGAAGCACCATTTTTATTGAGCCGTTAAGATCATTGTGGAAGACCAATTCATCATCTGAGTCGGAGGAAGCTTGAATTCCTCTGAAAGATTTTGCATTTGTTATTCCTTGAGAGAAGACTTTCATCTTGTGGCAGCGCCATATGGACACTTGTACCAATGAGGGTAACTGTAGAGTGTCATCGCCTGAATAAAAGCATTTCAGGCTCGATAAAGAATTTAGTTGAAGCCAGTATAGCCGCTCAAATATGATCCCTTCTTGAGTTGTTTCATCTTTTTGCACTATTTCTTTCATTGATTTACAATTCAAGACTGTGATCACCTCAAGCTGATTTAACTTTTTTGCTGCTGAGGATGTCAACAAATACTCCAATCCATCACATTCTGATATATACAATCCTTTTAGATGGGAGAAAGATACTGCATGATGTACTAATCTTTTCAAATCTTTACATTTCATGACATTTAATTGGTGGAGCTTCTCACAGAGTGTGTTTAACCATGATGATGAGTCCTCTGACCCAATGCACTGGAGATGATGTACCAAATACAGTGTCAATTTTTTCAAGTGTCCAAGCATCCGGTCTTCAATTTTGGGGTATTGAGTGGCAAATATCTCGGTGCAAAAGCAACAGCTTATCATCATGTCTTCTAAATTGGGTGCCTTCTGAAGTATTTCAAAGGGCACAGTAGGCTTCTTATTCCCAGCACCGTCAAGGAACAGGTTAAGTTCATTTAGATATTCGAGGTCTCCCTTAGATTGTGTTAACATTGACCTTAACATCGAAATTAATTCCCAATCGAGGTCCAATTCCTCCAGGTTGGAAATAGCCTAATAAAGGTAAAACAAAGAAAAAAGAAGGGTTTTATAAGAGTTATGTGGTAGGAAAAGTGATTGTGTAATGTTATAGAAATTCATTTTACGTGTCTTTTTTTTTTTGCTTCAAAAAGTGTGGGGCCCATAAAATGTGCGTGTAGGAAACTTTTTTATGTCACGTTAAATGATGAATGCAAATCCCAAAAGGAAACACATTGAGAACCCAATGGGTGCTGTTCGCATTGGTTAGAAGTTACTAATTAAAACTTTTAGGGCTCGTTTGGTGGATAGGATAAGAGTAAGATATGATATGGGACTGATAAGGGTAGGATATGATATGAGACTGATAAGCCTATATCATGTCTTGTGTTTGATGAGAACCTGATTAACAATCTGATAAGATTATATAGAAAGAAAAAGGAGAAAGAAAAAAAAAAAATATAATGTAATAAATACAAATATATTGGGTAGTGTGAGGATGTATTGGGTAGCGTGGGGATATATTGGGTATCCAATATTGATATCCTAACACAGCTCCCTCCACAGGATAAGAAATTATGTATTGGATGAGATAAAATGAGACAGTAGGATAAGCTAATTATATCCTATTGACCCACCAAATAAGAAATAAAAGTAGGATATGATAAGTTATCCTATCCTATCTTCTTTGTCAGGTGCTCCAAACATACCCTTAAGGTCAAAAGTTCGATACATCGGGAAGCACTCTTGGGAAGCCCTTTGGCCTTCAGGTTGAAATTGCGAAAGCAATGTATATATCTCCAAAGAAACATGAGAGTTACAAGATGAAATGTAATGCAGAAAACATATAAAAAGAGCCCTGAGAGATTATATTTATGACATCTTTTCTCTTGCAATCACTTTTATTATCGTGATCAAAATAAAATCACTCTAACTTATGTTAATTTATAACCATTTATTAGATTTTGATCTAACTATAATAAAAGTGATGGCAAAAGGTTATAAGGAAAAATAAGTTTTAATTATAACCTTTCCCACATATAAATTAGGCTAAACATAAAAAAACGAGGGATATAAAGCTTAGAGTGCGGATTCTATGTTACTTACCTTTACATCTGGAAAAAGGGGGTGTGCACTTTGAAACAACTCCAACTTAGGGCAATCCCACACATGTAAACGATTTAACATGGGGCATTCCAGAGTATATGCGTCAGGGAAAAAGTGAGTGAATTGTGACAAATCAGAAAGTTCCAGCGAGGTTAAACAAGGGAACACAAACATTTCTGTTTCCTCTGCTGGTTGCTCTAGTTTCTTTTCAACAATTTGTAACAAATTTTTACAAGTTTGAACTTCAAGTTCCTCGAGCTTCTTTAGATTTTGGGCCAAGGTAGCAGGAAAAAGAGTTTCCAGATTTGTACAAGACCTAACAAAGACTTGTTGCAGATTTTGAAATTTGAGAATTGCTTGACCACTGTTTTTCCACACACGTGTCAGGTTCGGTAGCCCTTCTAAAGTCAATTCCTTCAATTGGAATGTTGTTTCCTTAATCTGTATGTCATCCATATCAAAAATGACACTTACTTTGTTACAGTTCCGTACTTCCAATTCTTTTAAGCAACTTAGATAAGGAAGAACATTAGATGGAATTGCATGTGGTTGAACTGCACACTTGACCAGCTTCAAAGTTTTCAAACTATAAAACAAATTATCTTGCAGATCAACAACTCCCTTACTCCAGGCTTTTACTACCTCATGATATTCCGAAAAACTCATCTCGTCCATGCCTTCAAAAAACTTCTGTAAATATTGCAAATGAGTTTATCATAAGATATAGGCTAAAGCACCATTTTACAAATTCTGGACGAATGAATTGCCTAGTTAAAGTTCATTGGATAAGTTTTAGTAGAGTAATGCAGTCAAACATGTCACATATGTTGACGGGACTAGTCCCGTCAATGATACTGACGGGACTCGTGCCACATCAGCGCCACGTAGGCAGTCCAGTTACGTAAACTTCGGAAGGCCATAACTTGTGACTCGGGTATCCAGATCATATGATTTTTTTTTTTTATTTCACGTAACTTTTCAAGATCTACGCAATGACAGCTCATTTGACATATTTTATCTCCCACAAACATAGTTTGAATTTGTAACAATTGTACCACAATCACACAATCACAAGAGCATTTAAATCCAGAAGATCTTCAAACTATGTTTGTGGGAGATAAAATATGTCAAATGAGGTGTCATTGCATAGATCTCAAAAAGTTATGTAAAATCAAAACAAAAATCATCTGACTTGGATACCCGAGTCACAAGTTATGGTCATCCGAAGTTTTACGATAATTAGACTGCCTACGTGGCGCTGACGTGACACGAGTCCCGTCAGCATATGTGACATGTTTGACTACATTACTTTGGTAAAACTTATCCAATCAACTTTAACTGGGCAATTCTTTTGTCCAAAAATTTTAGAATGGTGCTTTTCCCTGAGATATATCATATCTTTTACAATGATTTTGCTGTTAGCATATTTAAATTGAAAATAAAAACTAGAACAAGTAATAAGACGGGCTTAAATCTCAATTGCATGTAATAAAACTATCAAAAAGTACTGCTACTTAGCAGTTGAAAAAATGGTTGGGGGGAAAGCCGCGTCTAGAGTCTGCTTTGGATGTTGAGGGAAAAAAAAAGTTGAATCTAGATTGCAGATAATTGTCATTCATTTTTTATTTTTATAATTTTCTTAATTTCATATAAACAGTATCTATTACTCTGGTATCACTGAAACTTCTTATTTGAGAAAAATATATCTTCGTATTATGTAAAAATAATGTGGCGAACAAGCAATCTCTGAAGGAATATGTTTTGGGTTTCGATTCATCTTTTTAAATTCCTCAAGCTATTTTCGAGGAAAGTGTTAATATATTATGGGGAAAAAAGTAAACATTGTTGTATTGTTGGCGCATTTTGGTGACAATGGTGAATGTTAATTGTTGGTTGATGCAAAGGCAAATGCCAGATATTTAATCTGTGTAATAAAGGAATTTTTAAGGCTTCAATGCAAGGAAATTAAACTTTTATTACTTTTGTTTTTTGGTATAATTTTATAAATTATTTCATTTTATTTTATTTTCAAGTTTCGATCTACCTTCCAAGAAAACTGGAGAATGGAAGTATACGACATCGGATGGAGTACTTTAAATTTTATTACATTCTACTTTATTTTTAAACATCTAACAATAGCATGTTTTAACCAGTGTCATTAAAACCAGACCGATCTGGCCGGATCGATCCGGGAATCGGTAAACTGGTCATATAATCGGTCCGTTTGAAGCAATGGACCGGCCATGTATCAGAACTGGTGTGACCCGACACGACATGACCCGGCCGATTTTCTTGAAAATTGGTGACCCGGCACGATCTCAAAAAAAATTCAATTATTTATTTTTTCAAAAAAATAAAATAAAATCATAATGGACATATTTGAATATTTTTTTACTTATTGACTTACATAAGTTATGTACCTATAATACCAATATTATCTAAATTATGCACTATCCAGAAAATTTTGATTTGATTTATAATTTGAGATGCATTTTCTGAACCTATACCCCGTATCACGATCATTATATTTTTGTTCGATCCTTTATTGGATAATAATATGTGATTTATTATTTTTTATATTAAAATATTTGAAATATTTATCATTTTTTTAAATATTTCAGTATATTTATAATTTTTTAATATAAATTATAAAATTGCATATAATTACTGGGTCATGCTGTTGAATCAGTAACCCACTATTTGAACCAGTGACCTAGTTACCCAATACTTCGACCGGGTCAATTACCGGACCGATTTTAATAACATTTGTTTTAACACTTCATTTCGTTTTTTATTATTTACCAGCAATCCAAACAAAGGCTTGTTTAAGAAAAATAATTTATTTGTTTTGAATTAGTTTTTAAAAGAAAAAAATAAAAAACAACACAAAAGAAAAATGACGTACGTACCTTTTTCTCGAATATTTTTTGTATGGTATCTTGTAAATTACCATGCCAGTACCATCTTTTCTCCTGCTCATGTACCACATATATTTTCTGTAAAAGTGGTGTGTTGTTCTTGACTTCAGAGAAACTTCTCATTTTGGGGCATGCACTCACTACTAATTTCTCCAATGCCGGGAACTCGAACATACAATTCGTTGAGTTGCAGAAACTTTCAAGGCTATTTAGTGATACAAGTTCTAGAGCTTTCAATTGTTTGAAAACAATTTCAACTTTGCCTACCTTTTCTTCTTCATTTCCTTGTTCTAGTACAATTTCCTTCAGATATTCACAATTGATTACCTTCATGGTTCTCAGTTGAATCAAGCTTTTTGCAGTCGATGGTTCCATTAAATTTTCTAATCCATCACAATTAACTACTTCCAGATTTGTCAAGTGAGTGAGAGATACTGAGGAAGGCACAATAGTTTCCAAACAAGGACATTTTTCTAGTATCAAGAACTCTATCTTCTCAAGAAGAACTACGTCTCGTTCAAAGCCTATCTTCTCAAGCTTAGGTAAGTTTATCAACTTCAAGCTTTTCAGTTTTGGAACAACCCCCAATTTTTGAATTTCAGGAGGCATGCTGAGAGGCACCATCTCTTTAAAAAAACAATCAGTCAATGATAGGCTTTTGAGATTAGGATTGTTATGAAGGAAAGAATATAGAACCCCAGTATCATATAATTTAGATAAGCGAAGTTCTTCTAAATTGTCCCTTCGATAGTTTTCCTCCTCTATGTTGCTGCTTGATGACTTTGCATGCCATGACTCAATTTGCAAGGCCTTCAACTTATTGATCACCTATAAGAAATAGACGATGAAAAATAAAGAGTAACTACATGAAAATGCATTGAGATTTTATTTTTTTCTTCATATGCTATGATTTTTGCTCTATTTTTCTATAATTTAGGAAAAATTCTTAAGAGTTGAAAGACTTATTAGTACCTCTTCTGGAAAGAGGATTGTTGCATTTGCAGTTTCTTTTTTGAATGGTTCCAGCTGGTAACAATTCTCAACAGACAAGTCTTTTAAACATGGACAATGTAATTCAAAAGCTCCTGGATAGAAACTCTTAAGTTTTGGCAGATCAGAAAATTTGATGGTGGCTAGTTTAGGAAACTCAAATGATTGATTAGAACTGCTTGCGTCGGTCTTGGGACCTTTTCCCATGGCAACAATTTCCCTCAATCCATAGCAATCCCATACCACAAGGGATTCAAGATTATGAAGACACTTGGCTTGAGAAACTGGAAATAAACATTCTAAGCTATCACAATCACGAATCCATATCTTCTGCAGCTTTTCAAAGTTAACATTGTCTTTGTTACTTTTCCACACATGCTTCAATTTCGGGAGTATTTCTAAACGAACATCTTGCAACTTGGTTACATCACCAGCATCTCGTTTCTTGTCATCTAGGTCAAATATCTCTTTCATTGATCCGCAATTAGTAACTGTCAAGTTGCATAAACTCAGAAATATTCCCTTCATGTAACAAGGAAAAACATTGACAAGCTTATCACACTGCTCGATGATCAAAGTGTCTAGTTTGGGAATAGAATCGGAAGGGAGTTCAGAATTCCATATCTCAATCAAACTTCTCATGCCACTCAGTTTGATATTCTTTAAAGTTGGAAAGATGTCATCCTGCTTTCGTTCACAATAGCCATTAGTTAATCAAATTTTCAAAATGTCAAATGTAAAGCAAACCAAATCAAAAAAGAGAGAGCATACAGTAACTTGATTATAAAGGATTGAAATTATAGTTTGGGTTAAGAAGTTGTTGCATTAATATTGTAGAAATTGAGAAAAAATGTGGGGAAATATGACTTTTACGAATACAACGCAAACAATAACAGTCACAGTTGATTCAATGAAGGCATACAAAGAGATCTAAGAAACAGAATCTAATCCCACCAACCTACATACCTCCACTTTAGCATTGGAATCTTGTCCTTGAGAAAATATGTGTCCCATGTTCTCACATTCACTAATGAAAAGGCTTTGAAGATTCACTAGACTCTTGGCCATTGAAATTGATAATAAATATTTTAAATTCGAACAACCATTCACATCCAAGTGTATCAAGTTTCGGAAAGAGGAACCTTGTGAAGTTTGCTCACTCCATATTATGTCGATTGGGATCAAGGACAACTCCATTCTCTCTAATTTCGAAACCACAACCTGCAAAGCAACATATAAAATTAGAGTCTCCAAAAAATCAAGAATTGATTATTAATTTCTCAAGTTATTTCTTACTAATTAAAGAATAGAACTTTTTTTTAGGGAAAAGTTCACCGATGTCCTTGTGGTTTGCTTCAGAATCACCTATGCCCTGTGGTTTATTCTTTTATAACATATGCTTTTGTGGTTTGTAAAAGTAAAAAGCCACAAGAGCATATGTGATAAAAAAACATACCATCTTCAAACCACAGGGACATATGTGATAAAAAAACCACAAGAGCATAAATGATTCTGGAGTAAACCACAGGGTCATTAGTGAACTTTTCCCTCCTTTTTTTTAAGTTACCAAATTGCAAACTCCTTCCATTTTAGTTTTAACGAGTACGAAATGGATTAATGTTTCTTTTGCAACAAAAGATAAAGTTATCTCTTGCAAGGTTGCAACCCGAAAACTACATCGTTTTAGGGTTAGGGAAAAAAATAGAGGGAATTTCAATAAAATTCATAATACAATGAGAAAATATAATTTCGAAAATACTCTATTTTTTTTTTCTAAATCCCAAAATGATAACGTTTTTGGTTGTAAGAGATACCTTCAGCAGGAAAAACACTTTTCCCAATATGAAATAGAGTTTGAAATGTAAAAGATAAACAATTCTATATGACAATTTCAAACATACCTGGTCGTGGAATAGTATTCTTTTGATCTCTCCTTCATTAGATGGTTTGGGATAGAATCCAATAAAATCAGATAAAGATTGTAGTGTCAAAGATTGTAATTCAGGAAGCTTAAGAAACTCAATTTCATTAGTGTTGCTTTCCATTTCCACAGGGACGATCTCCTTCAAAGAGTCACATTCAGAAATTTCAATTGTTTTAAGAGCAATCAGAAGTCTAACCACCGAAATTAAGAAGACATTCTTTAATTGACCACAAATATGGATCTTGATGGCTTTCAATTTACCAAAGGAGGGTGGTGAAAGTTTACAGGAGCATATCTTATCCACGTTCTTGAGATTATAGAGATACAATGACTCTAGTTTAGGAAAAACCTTCTCAGAATGTTGTCTGACCTTTGGGTTGATGAGATATTTAATATCAGAATTACTCACAATGGACAGATGTTTCAGATACGGATATCCTTTCAAATTCAATCTATAGAATATATCTTGGACACCATTGAGATCTTCTAACAGCAAATTCTCAACTCTATCAAATAGCATTTTGATACCCTTTTGAGAATGAATGTCAAAGCCATTTTTTAATTGCAGTGCCAAAAATCTCGATGCTTCATGCTTCTCAGGCATCTTGAAATCCCTCTCTAAATATGCCTTCAAATCTCCAATAACAATCTTGTAACTATATAACTTGTCAAAGAACAAGTTGTTTGGCAAAAGGTCAGCATTTGGGATTTGTATGTCTAGAGTTGTCAACTGATTCAGATGCCTCAACTCAGAAAGACTAGCATTTTCACTTTGATTTGTCGGTTCTTCAATGTTCCATTTAATCAAGGTGTTTCTCATGTACAACTCTTCCAAACAAATCAAACCTTTTATTACCATGGAGGGAATTTCTTGAAGTTTGGAGCAATTACTTATGTCAAAAATTTGTAGCTTTTTTAGTTGCTCCAATTCAGTAGGCAATTTTACAATATCTGATCCTGAAAGACTAAGAATTCTTAACTTTTTTAGCTCGCCTATGATGGATAGTTCCTCACCTAATATGCATTGCTCCAAACAAAGCATTCTGAGTTTTGTTAAGCATCTAATAGATGAAGGTAAGGGTAATAGATGAAAATGAGTCAATTTCAACACCTTAAGTTCTTTCATTCCATCAAAAAGTTTGTCTGGTATTTCTAGACGTTGATCATTATTAGTAACATGGAATACCTTAAGTCTTGGGAAATTTATATTTACAGGAAACCCCTCAATGATATCACAATGATGCAAGGAAATAGCAATGTACCTTTCGAGTATATCCTCATCAGGCCATTCATCTACTTTTCCCTTTGTCATTGTAAATACTGGCTTATCCACCTCAGATGCTATTGACAAAGCCGCATTGCGAACAATATGTTGCATGGTGAAATGATCATTTGAATAATTACTATCAGACAGTAAACCAGACTCTTTTAGCCTTCCAACCAATGCATAGACTCTATCTCTAGCTTCCCTTACTGTGTAGATTCCATGGAGAAAACCCAAACCAATGCAGTATTTCACCAAGTCCATAATTGATGCATCATTGCCCATGCGAGCACAAAGCAAGAAAGTATACTGTAGCTCCTCATTTCCTAAAAGTTTATAACTCAACTTTGTAGAAAACTCAGGCTCACCAGTAAACTTTTTCCATTCAAGATTTCGTTTAGCATCCTCCCAAACTAAGCGGCTCCGATTTTTCAATGCCCTTGCTGTTGTGACTATTAACATGGGCAACCCTTCACACTTGCTGGCAATTTGAGTTGCTAAATCTTCAAATTCGGGATTTGCATCACCTATTCCAGCCTTCTTCTGGAACAACGTCTTTGCTTCTGTTTCCTTTAAGGCTTCCAAATAGAAAATGGAGTTTTCCTTCCCCTCCATCTGACTTAACAACACTTGTTTGGCTTCAGAAATCAGCAAAACTTTGCACTCTTTGTAAAGGCTAAGTGCTTCTTCCGTTTTCACCTTATTTGAAGCACCAGGTTGATTTATTGATTTGTTATTGATAGCTTCTTCCGTCTTCTCCATACCGGGAGCCACAAGGGATTTTTCTATTTTCCCCATACTAGGAGTCATAGTGGATTTTTTTGTTTTCCCCTTTCTTTCTTTGACATTCTTCAAGCCATCATCGTCATCATTCTCAGATGGAATCCCAAGCATATTGAAGTCCAATTTTTCCCAAAGATCATCTAGGATTATAAGCACATTCTCTTTCTCATTCTTTAATCTCTTTCGTATTCGAAGAGCTCTTGCAATGTCACTTTCCTCCTCCAATTTCACACCTAGCATTTCAGCAATATGGGATTGGATTTTTCTGATGTCAGCATGTCTTGTTACGGTTGTCATGATCACTACATTGAACATATTAGCTTCTAAGGCCTCCTCAGCAACTTGCTTGACTAAACTGGTCTTGCCCACACCACTCAAACCATGGAGTCCGATCACTCGAACATTTGGTTTTTTCAATTCTTCAATAATCTTGTTCTTAGTCTCATCTCTCGATTCAAAGATCATGTAATCATCATTTGAGAAAAAGGAAGCCATGGAGGGTGCACCAATCCAATAAGAAAATGTATCATGCTTTGCCGTTTTGAGCAATTCATTAACCTTCTTTCTAATATCATACGCTTTACTGCTCCGCCGGAACCTTATCCCCGTCTTTGGAAGGTAACCACTTGTAAAGAAGTCAAACACGGCAAGTTTATGGAGTTCGTCGCCATCAAATTCCTCATATTCAGAAATTATTTTGTTCACCTCTCCTAACCATTCTTCAACTTCTTCAGTAATTCTTTTTCCATATCGGTTTTCTTCCTCATCAACTCTGTTATGAACTACAACTTTAGCTTTGTTGAGATTCTTAACTCCATCTTTTAGTTCCCGAACTCTTGTCTCATATAACTTCAGGTGAATTAGTTGCTTCTTTAGCCACGCTTTTGCGAAAGGTGGCAGGAGATTATAACACTGTATTAAAGGATCCATGCTTCATCCACAAGTACATATTCTGCAAGTCCGTAAACAACAAGACAATATTACTTAAGACGAATTCAGAAATATGTGTGAATTAATGAATTGAAATTAATAGATGTCACTCCAAGGTGTTTTGCAAAGCATGTAAAGCAATAAGAAACAAACAATTAATATATAGATATATAGGTAAAATCATTTCTGCAGCCGCTTTACAGCAACGACAGGTGTATGGTTATGATTCCCCACATTTAATGTTTTCATCCTTTGTATGGTTATGATTCCCCGCATTTAATGCTTTCAAGTATATATATGACAAGTATTTGATTGCTGCACGTACAGCAGTTGCAGAAATGTAAACCCCATATATATATATATAGGATTTAGGATCCTTTTAAGTCTCACTCTTCATCTTAGCCATTGTTGGACGAAAATCAACGGTTGTCATTTGTAATGTAATTAATAATTAATTAATATGACTTCCTAAACTATAACCATTGGATGGACGGAAATCAACGGTTAGGATGAGGAGTAAGACTTGTAAGTCTTACTCTGGAGTCAAATGATCTCTTCGCTATATATATATATATATATATATATATATATATATATGTACACACACACACACATAGGGGTAGGATCCTTTGACACCAGTGTCAAATTTAAAGTTTGACACATCATCTGAGAGCCGTTAGATCAAAAAAGATCAACAACTCTGATTAGTAAGCATGTGACACCACTGATCTTTTTTTATCTAACAACTCTCAGATCTGGTGTCAAACTTTAAATTTGAAATCGGTATCAAAGGATCCTACCCCATATACATAACATCAATATTAACCAATATGCAATAGAATATATAGCATTAATATACTACTTTAGCCTACAATTAACCAACATACGTAATGAAATTGTGGATTTATCATGAGAAAACATATATTATCATTTTTTTTCCATTGTCCCCATCCATTTAGATTAAAGCACATCCACAAGCCATCCTTATTAACTCAAATTAATGTCAGCTAACTTCGGCTTATGCGACATAATCGTAAAATAATATAGGGTCAATCACGATTATTTAATCATCATGTCGATTTTTAAATTATGACATATATTTCACGAATCAGGTTGTAAAATTGTAAACACCAACTTATTCACTTTAATTCTCAAAGGATAAGAGGTCACGATTAAAATAAAAAACAAAGCATTTGGAAGAATTCCCTCTTCATAATATTTAAAATGGGGAACGTGATAAAAAATTTAGACTTTATTTTTGTGTAACGGTGCCATTCTAATGATAAGAAAATGACTCCTACAATTAGAAAAATATTGTTGTTGATAATGGGCGTACATTAATAACTTTTGTTGCAAATTTATTTTTTTATTAACTTTTCTAATAAAATTATTTTGGGAGGGTGTAGATAGGTTAGATGACATATTAACATCTACATGCAAACTTATCTCATACAGGTTTGACCTAGCCTAAGTATTAAAACAGAGCATTTTTTATGATGGGGAGCAAAGATAAAAAAAATATTATATTACAAATAAAAGTACTTAAAATATGATACAACATATATTAAAAAAATTAACTGTATTAATTTTTATTTTTTTGAAGGATTTTATCAAAATTCATTCTATTTCAAAGGACTCTACATACAATATTAATAATTTCCCATAAAGGCTTTTAATCACCACCTGTTTTTGTGCTTTTTTTTTTTTGGTTTAATGTTTCTATAATAAATGTAGATAAGTTATCTACATTTGCTCCCAAAACAACGTGATTTTGGGAGCAAAAATTAAAAAATTATATTGAAAAAAACTATCATAACCCTGAAATAAATTATGATTACAAAAATATCTTGATTTCCGCCTCAAAACGATGTCGTTTTGAGCTCAACGTAGATAAGTTATCTACATTGAGTGTAGAAAAAGCAAACCCTTTTTATTTTGCTTTAATATTATGCTAAATTTATTTAGTAATAATTGAACATGTAAATAAAGTTGCAGGCAAAAGAAGAAATTGAATGAGATAACAAAAGTCAAATGGAATTATAGTGATTACCTATGGTATCAAAAGCCGCTAACAGTACCGTTGATAAACCCATAGTTTATCACAATTTCCGGACTAAAATCACATCTACAATCTAGGCAAAAACATGAAAACTTTGGGTGGCTAAAAAGCATGTAGTTTGAATTATTGATTAATGTGATGATCCTTACTTGTTTTGTAGGTTAATTGCGCTAAATTGAGGCAAAGATGGACCTAAAAGCCTTCAAGCATTAAAAATAGGATCAAAGGAGTCCACACGCGCGCCTTGGAAGCAATTCCGATTTAGGATGAGGGTGCGCTAAAGCGCGATAGATGCACAAAAAGGAGGAAAAGCTTCGGGAAGAGCTAGGTGCACGCTAACACACCTATCATGCATATTCTGCCTACACCATATCATCAAGGTTCAAAGTTATTTTTTTTAGTGCACTAAAGAGCGCTTTAGAGCTCGTTTACGACCCAACTAAGGCCCATTACGTTGTTTTGACCTAGGGCACTGATTCCTACACCTTTTTAAAGGAAATTTCAAAGGGATCTCAAAACACTTGAGGCTGAAACCTAGTTTTGATCATAGAAGCGTGTCTTTCATGCTTTTGAGAACCGGAGACGAGTTAGATTCAAGATTACGTTAGAAAACTTGAAAACTCATCACGCCAGCACACCAATGGAGTTTGGGGAAGCTTTCTTGTTTTCTCGTTGTCTTGATTCCACTATGTTAGGCTAGATTCTTTGTAGTTCGGGCTAGACGGAACCCAATAAAACTTTTTATTTAAAATGATCTTTAATGTAAATTTTCCTTTTTATATTGTATCAGATTATATTTTCTTCATGCCTTGTATGAGTTTGATCTTGTAGATTGCTCTAAGGTGATTTGTATGACAATAAGAATGTTGATACATGAATCGTGCATGATAAGTTCATCGTAATGCTTATGATTCTAGGGATAAAGATAGGGATCATGCAATCTTGTGATTCTTGAATGTAATGCTTATTTTCTTAAGGAGTAACCAGGGAACAAGGGTTCTTTCAAGATGATAAAGAATTGAGATGTCAAGGGATCGAGTCCTAATTAATTTAGGGGAATCGATTGATGATATGAAAAGGACGTTTCATTAAAGGTTTTACTTCATAACATAAAGGGAAAATTAGGGAAAATCGAAAACCATTGTGTTTCTTGATCGTCAAGTTATTCATATTTTGCATTTTTGTTTGGTTATCTAGTTTAGTTTTCATAAAATTATCATGATCAATTTTCCAACTTAAGCGTAAATAATGAACTAGTGGTTCAAATCTAATTCTCATGCGAACGATCTCTTACTCATTCACTTTATTATTTGTGCGATTGGTGCATTTGCCGAATTCGCAATAAGTTTTTGACGCCATTGTCGGGGATTAGTTTATTTCAACATTAGTAGTAGCTATAAACACTTTACATTGGACCTTTATTTTTTCTGTTATTTTTATTTTTTTGCTATTTAGTTTGTAGTTTTTATTTAAACATTCTATTTTTTGGTTTATGCGAGATACCATTGACACAGGTCTTTGCAATTTGATCAAGAGATATAGAAAATCGCAAAAAGAAACAGAAACTTACAAGGGAAAGAAGGCAACAAAAAGCGTCAAGCTCTACTGTATTAGAGGAAGAGGTTATCACTTATCATGGCAGAAAATCGACCACCTCCTCTGAGAACGCTAGGAGATTATATGACTCCTTCTAGAATTCCACCTACTGCAAGTATTGTTAGGCCACCGATGCGAATGACTTTGAGATCAAGTCATCACTACTGCAGTTGATTCAAGGTGAGCAATATGGTGGAGGAGGCACAGAGGATCCTCATCTTCATTTGGAGAATTTTCTACTTTTATGCGACATGTTGAAGATGAATGAGGTTCCTAGAGATGTTATTCTGCTGAGGATTTTTCCATTTTCATTGAAAGATATAGTTAGGAGTTGGTTACAAGCACTACCTCAGGGAAGCATTACTACTTGGGACGATCTGTCAACAAAGTTTCTAGCTCGGTTCTCTCCTTCGTCGAAGTTAGTTAAGCTTAAGGCTGATATTTCTTGCTATGCTCAGAAGGATAATAAGTCACTTTATGAAGCGTGAGAAAGATTTAAAGGACTACTCAGAAAATACCCACAACATGGACTAGAGGCCTTGGAACAGGCTCAGATCTTCCTCACCGGGATGACTCCTACTTCAAGATTGATGGTGAATGCTACAATAGGAGGATCACTGAAATCCAAGACTCCGGAGGAAGGGCTTGAGTTACTTCAATGCAGCCAAGAAAAGCGGGGATTATGCAGTTAGAGGGCTATGATGCACTGTTGGCTCAGAATGAGCAAATAATGCAAAGGAACAAGAAACAACAGCAGCAATTGGAAGATCTTACAAAGCAATTTGCATCATTCTAGGTTTCTACCGTCAATACTCCACCAGCATTCTGAGAAGTTTGCGGAGGTGAGCATGCTAGTGGCGAGTGTGATATTATACGAGCACCGAAGTCACATAGGTGAATTCGATTTGGTACAATCAGAGAATTAGAACAACCCATACAACAACACATATAATCCTAGGTGGAGAAATTATCCTTATCTTTCATACAAGCCACAACAGCAACAACAATAGCCACAACAGTAGCAAGTGCAACCGCAACAAAGACCTTCATCTGCCTTGGAAAATGCACTTTTGCAGCTGAGTCTAGAGTCAAAGAATATCAACTCGTGCTATCTTGCTAGTAACCTGGTTACCTATCTTCACTATACCAAAGTCGCTGCCCTGATATGATGAGAAGAACTACTTGTGAAGGGTGACATGGAAGGATGCTCCTGAGTCCATAACCCATGCACAGTCGTCATATGCTACAATTAGATAGTTGTCTTCACCAATCATTAAGACATCAACCTCGGCATTGGCTGCTACGGCTGTGGTGCTCAATTTTTTTTCTTCCTCGGATATATTGCGTCCGCTGATCCTTCTTCAGTGTTCGGCATTCAGACTTCAAGTGACCCGATCTTCCACAGTAGAAGCATGTGAGGTCCAGCCTCAGCTTTGATTGACATCTAGACTTGTCTCGACTTGACTTTTACTTCTACCTCTAACTTTTACTCCTACCTTAATATGTCATTCTTCCACGATTGTCGATGACATTCGCTTCATACTGGTGGGTTATACCACATTTTTTCCTCCTAGCCTCTTCATTCAGCAGGCTATTTGCAATCGAGTCTGAGTGTCATCACCAAAGTATCACAGTTCTCAATCAACAGCTGAGTGTAATCGTGCTTGCAACTCATCATCAATCTTCTTTAGCTGATTGATGAGCCCCTTGTATGTGTTCAGATGCTCAATCATGCTCTGTCCGTCCTTGTAGTCTAACTTCACATGTCGGCGCACCAAGTTTGTTTTGTTGAGTGGCGTTTTCTTCTAAATCATGGATTTCAGTTTCGTCCACAGCTCATAAGCGTTTGTGTAGGTCGATACATGCTCGAACAAGCACTTGTTAATGTATTTGCGAATCATAGCGACCGTCTTCCGATTGAGGAGATCACACTCTATATCGCTCTTCCCTTCTGCCTTGTCCGTGCTTGGAATGGGCTCATATAAATATTTGCAATAAAGATGATCCTCCATCATGGATTTCCAATATGAGTAGTTCTTTGTGGTGAGTTTGAACATGTCATCATCATGCGCTACGACACGCTCCATCTCTGATCACATAGAGCTCTGATACCACTTTTGTGATGCGGAACCCGGCACTTAATAGCCCGACCTTCACCAGGTCGGCCTGCGAAAGCTTTGATGAATAGTAAATCAAAAAAACAAAAGAGAAAGGGAGGAATATAGAACACCAAGACTTTTAACGTAAAAAATCTCTTCCAACTCTAGTTGAATCAATGAAGACAATGTCAGCCAGTCAGTGGAAATAGATGTGGGAAGAATGGTCATTAGGGGTGTAAATGGGCTGGGCTGGGTTTTGGCCTTCCTGGCCTAAGGCTACGTAAAAAAATATTCATCCTATCTGGCCTACGAAAGGCTTTATTTATAGGCCAAGCCTAGCCTATTTGTAATGCTTAGAGAGCCTGATATGGCCTACAGGCCTTGTAGGCCTCCCTCGTGATATATTTTTTTTTTTAAAATTAAAATATTTTTAAAATATTCGCTTGACATTACAAGTCATTAACGTATTCATAAATTGCTGCATTTTTTTATACGAGATATAAATTTCACTAGTGAGCATTAAAAATTTTACAATAGTAAAAAAATATACTGAGCAAAGTTCCATTCATGCATGCACTAGTACTTCTCATAAGAAATAAAAAAAGACAAACAAGAAAGAGTTAACATAGTACCCCAGCTCTATGATATATATCAAAGAGGAATAGAGTCAAAGAAATGGGGACTAAGAAGTGAAGTAAAAGTATGGCTAGGAAAAAAAAATTCCCATCATTTGCTTTTCCATATAAAATGGTTACGGAAGATTAGCATTGATGGGATGAAATTATTTTTTTTCCATGTGGTGGGAAAATTAACACACATCATCAGTAAAATAAACCCAATATTTTCTGGGGAATTTTGGCCACCAAACACCTTTTAGTAAAATACCCGGAAAAAAAAAATTGCCCATCATATCTCCGGAAATTATTTTTTCCCGATAAAAAAAATTCTCCACTAACAAACGTTTTCTTATTTCTCATCAACCTACATAACCTACTTAGAGAATGTTGCACATCTTGCTCATGGGTCATTCTTATAAAAATTAACTTTAGATCACTAATTAGAACATATGTACAGTAGACAAAAAAATTTCTCAAAAAAAGAGTGAATATTCTCATAATAAGTTTGTTGTGAATTCAGCAAGTGAACTAAATGATGTAAGTAATAAAGAAGAAAACAGAGTATCATTCTTAACAAACAAATATTACAAACAATTTGAAACAAACCTGTATTTTGGATCTATGCTTTCAGCCAGAAAAGTAAAGAGAATGAGTTTATCTCCTCCAACACAAAAGGATGGTGTGGATCCTTACACCCAAGTGTTTGTCTCTGCAAGATAGTTAGGGCCTGACAATTAAATCCAAGGCACAATATACTAAAATTAAACGAAAAAAAAAAAAAAAAAAAAAACTCAATCGAACTTTACCTAAAATGTGATGAGCTTGATGGATGCTAGGTTTGTGGGCAAAAAGAACTGGAAAATCGAAAATAACCTACAACATATAAAAAATACAATAAATCATGAGACAACAGCCAACAGAAAAGGAAATCCCAAACGAAGAAGATGAAGCCCAAAAACAACTCAAGACCTTGGACCAGTGGCCTCCGACTGATGATGAACTGATTCAGGTCTTCAAAGGAGACGAATATCCACTGCCAATGATAATCTTCCAATTGCATTGGTAAGGAATCACGAGAGTTACAGTGAGAGTGTGTATTTTACTCAGAAAATTGTTCTGCAGGAAAATGAAAGTATAATAAGTTAGGGAAGAAATGTTTTGCCGTCTCCTTGGAAAAAAAAAAACTTAGTCAGAAAATAATTTTGTCGGGACGTGGTGAAAAATATTTTGTTCCGGATAAGCTATAAAATTGTATTTGGTTCACCAAAATTTATCCCGAAAATATTTGATTAAGTTTATAAGTTGATGTTTCATTGATTGTAAAATAGTAGTGGAAATTTGGGATTATTTTTTCATTCAAAATTAGTATACAAAATTATAAGGTTAATTTGGTCCATATAATTTTGGTTACTTTTTATTTTCCTAGGCAAAAAACTACACCAACTAATCTATGGAATTTATAACAAGGCAACCGTATAAGAATTTACACATAAAAACAAAATTCAGGCAAACTTCTTATTTGTAATTAATGGTACCAAATATAATATTTTAATTCTCCCTATCAAACTTTCTAAGAATTTCAAAAATAATCTTGGTACCAACGTCTTCGACAAAAATAATTCCAGTCAAAGTATTATGGGTGGGCTTTCAACGAGAGCAATGATGGAAATATGTTGACGGAAATGAAATTAGTAATATATTCGAAAAATTCTGTCGATATTGATGACTTTTCTTGTAATTATGATAAATGCATTACGAATTAATTAATGATTAAAAATCTCACCAATAATTTGTAAATTGTAAGTAATGAAAAAAAAAATGCAAATCATTCATGAAAAACTCACATATATGAGTTGATAATTTGAGATACAATTTTTAGATTCATCAATTTCGAAAGTTAGCCAAAAGAATTATATTGTCAATTGTGTTTCTACATGATTGTCAAAAGAAAATAATAATATTTTTTTGGTAATAAAAAATAATAATAATATTTGTTGATACATGATATTTCATTTTTATTGTTTTTGATTTTTTGTAAGGGATAAGTGTTTATCATTTTAAATGACACAACTTATATCATTTCACTCTCACAAAGAAGTGGAACCCACATCTTTATTTTTTTGTCAACTCTCTTTACTCCTTTATCTGTATATTTCTCTCTATTAAAATGATAGAACTTTACATCTTTTAAAATGACACACACTTTACTTTTTTTAAAACCAAATTTCATATTATTTAAGCTGTTAGGATTGAACTAATAGCGAGGAACTTCACTAATTTACATAAAGATTATGTCTTATTCAAACCTCAATATTGTCATTGCACAGAGAGATTTGTAGCAGAAATCTGACAATATGAAGAGTCATTTCATAAGCTTTAGATCAAGGGCATTTGATAGTGAAGAAATTACTTTTTATTTAAAAATCATGATTATTAAAACTATAATAAAAAAATAAAATTTTCAGGAATGTAATCAAAAAATTGTTTAGTATACCAAAATTTTATCCGAAATATTGGATAAAATTGACTAAGTCTATATTTGGTTAATTATAAAATAGAGTTTATTATTTATCATTTAACATGACCATAAAAAGGGTAAAGTGTGTGTCATTTTGAATGATGTAAAATTGTGTCATTTAAGAGAGAGAAAGAGATAGATAAAGGAGGAGAGAGAGTTGACAAAAAGATAAAGATGTGGATCTCACCTCTTTGTGAGAGTGAAAAGATATAAATTGTGTCATTTCAAAGGATAAACATTTTTCCCTAAAATAAATTATCAGCTATCTCATTTTATTGGATAAATTTTTTGAAAAATAATATCAAAAATGGTCATCTTAAACACCCATCCTCACTTCTCTAGGTACCCAAACAAAAACCCCATTGAAGTAATACGCAAATATTGGCATTTATCTATTTCATTAATTAGTTCCTATATCCTCTCACCTTCATGTGCTACATCTCCTCAATAGCGTGAAATGCGTTTAAGTTTACTTTTATCTATTTTTGTTATAATTTTTTAAAATTTATCTTAATCGTTGATTTTTATCAATTAATGATTATTATTTCATAAATCAAGATTATTAATTAATTATTAATTCACAATAAACGATAACCGTTGATTTACGGAAATTAACTGTGAAAATATGATTGTAATATGTTATAAACGAAAATATGTTATAAATATAACCTTCCTCTTATAATTGTTATTATGTTATCATTACAACCTCGAAATATTAAAATTAAAGTAAGATTATATTTACAAGTTTTTTGTTTACAAATTCAACTATGTATTAAGGGTAATATATATACC
The DNA here is from genome assembly GCA_032173675.1 of Gastrolobium villosum. Lineage (NCBI taxonomy): Eukaryota > Viridiplantae > Streptophyta > Magnoliopsida > Fabales > Fabaceae > Gastrolobium > Gastrolobium villosum. The sequence continues at coordinate 34,867 of JAVKPL010010718.1, forward strand.
AACTCATGTACTACGCTTAGTATATGGTTAAGTTTGTAAACATAATTATTGAGAATATGGTGGGAAAGTAAATTTTCTAGCAAAGTTAAAAAAAACGACCGAAATATTACCAGGAAAATTAGTTTAAATTTTCTTAGATTATATTTGGTTTAAGGTAAAATATTGCGAGAAAAATAGGTTAAAATTACCAACGTAACCCTTACCTATCAAATTTTGACACGTTATTTCAGGGATATTTGTGTCCAAATTTTCTCTCTCCAATTTTTTGTTTCCCAGCTAAATCAAAATACCACCTCTGGGTGGTATTCTCAAGTGGTAATCTAGATAAAATTGTATATACAATATCACATTTTTATGCAAATTAGAATCCTAGGCAAATTTTTTTGCAAACCCCTACCAAAAGTGTCTTCTTTGAGTTTCATGTGAATTTTTCCAGGCAACAAAATAAAATTTTCCTACTAAACACATCCTTATAACCATATTTATGGTTATTGGATTAAAATCAAATTAATGGCTTTCACTTGATATCATATTATAATTGTTGATTTGATTTTGATCCAACAACCATAAAAATAATTGTAAGAGTTTGTAAAAGAAAAAAAGATGGTAAGTGTAATGACTCCCAAATAAATATTACTATGTTATCATTACACACTGAAAATATTAAAACTATTGCCAAAATGGATTGAAGTCTACATTTATAATTATTATTGTGTTATCATTACAATATGGAAATATCGAAAAACTGAACTTGCTTCAGCAATTAGAAAGACTATTTGGCGTAAATATAGTGAAACAAATTGCCATTATTAAACTTATGTTTCATCTAACTTGTATCGTTTATTAGTTATTTAATTATTCTTTACATGACTAGCACAAACGACTTCTGAAGTCGTCTTAGAAAACTTTATTAGATGAGCTTGTAATTTTTTTTTTCGCTTTGTATATCTTCATAACTATTAAATTAGTAGAATATTTGTAAATAAAACTTCAGCTAAATGATGAAAAGAAGCATCATACCTCAAAGCTCGGATTAGTACCAACTACCAACATATTGGACTTTAGCCTTAATTGTATGAAATTTACACTTTATTGGAAGGGTTTAGAATCTGTACCACGTACCACCCATCACTTGTCAGACTAAGTGTAGGTACCTAGAGTCCTAGAGATAAAATTAGTGATATGAAATTAATAAATAATTGGTGTAGGAAAAAATTCAATTGGACCAAAACGCCCTTGGCCTAGGTATGTTACGTGTGGAAGACCAAAGTCAATGTAACGATCCAAAATTCATTTTTTAAAAATAAAGAAAATGAAATCACCACTACTTTTAAACACTAACAAAAATGTCACACTTCATCAATTTTTTTACCTAAATAATACGTGAATAATATTATTTCTCAATCTGTCACGGGGGCAAGTTCGTTACTCGGTGTAGTGAACTCGGTTTATTGACGTGTCACATTTCTAGTAAATAACAAGTACCAAGTTAAAAAAAATATGAAGTTCGCTACACGGGATAGCGGACTTGGTTTTAACCAAGTTCGCAACCCAATGTAGCGAACTTGATGTCCACTAGAAACGTGATAAGTCAGCAAACCAAATTCACTACACCGATTAGCGGACTTATCGCGTGACAGATTGAAAAATAATATTGCTCGTATGTTATTTACATAAAAAATTGATGAAGAATGGTGGTCATTGTTCTCTACTTTTATTTGAATTAAAAAAAGTTTCAATATCAAGGTTTGAAAGTATAATTATGCTTAGAGAATGGTAAAACTTAATTTCTGCACCCTTGAAATATGCATTAAAAATTATTATCTTAAGTTAGTTGTGTAAATTATCAATGATTTTAAAAATATTTGTTTTACTTTACAAGAAAGAATAACTTATAAATATTAATTTTATCTTCTTCTTTTTTTTGAAAGATAATATTAATTTTATCTTGATGAAAATAATCTTGCTTCGACATATCTGCTAGTGCTGAGGGACTCAAAACTATGTCGATCTTTAAAAAGTATGTGTGTTGATTATTTTGAATCTTGATAATATTTTAAGAGAATTTTAATTCTTGAAAACTCATGTAATTAAATTTGAGAACCCCATATCATTTGACAGAGCCAAAATAACTCAAATAAAATCAAAAGATTAATAAATTGTTGCAACTCGGCTAATCTTTGAAAACAAACTAGTTTTTGACAATATTTTAAAAATGGCAAAGACGAACTTTAAAAAAAAGAAAAAAAAGTTTTGATCACTAAACTCTCACGACTAAAATGACTCTAGATAAGGATCACGGGATCAACAAATTGTCACAACTCAATTAACTCCTAAAAATAAAATGATTTTTAAAATTAACATAAATTAGTAAATTTAAATATGTTTCGGCAATCGACTAGTCATAGTTGAAATGGCTCTAAATAAAAAATTATGAGATTAATAAGTTGTCACATCTAAATTTATCTATTCTATTATTAAAAATGATTTTTTTAAAAATTTAATATAAATTGATAAATTTAAGTAAATTTGGGTCATCAAGTTGTTTAAAAAAAAAAAAACGACACAGCTTACCAAAAAAAAAAAAAAAACGACACAAAATAAAAATTATGAGATTAAATTCTTCACACCAAACACGTACAAAAATATAAGAAGATTTCCATTTTACCAACATACAAAATAAAACAAATCTAGAAAAGGCAAAAACAGCAAATATATAAAAGAAATTAGGAGCCCGTTTGATTGTTGTTTTTAAAAATAGCTTTTTAGTTTTCAAAACAAAAAAATTAAAAAACTCGTTTGGTAAAACCTGTTTGGTAAAAAAAAGTTTTGAAAATTATAATTATTTTTTTGTTTTTAAGATCAAACTTAGAGAACATATATAAGTTGTTTTTGTTTTTTGTTTTAGTTTTTAACTTTTAAAAAGAAAAAAATATAGAAAATAACTGTTTACATAACTATTTTACAAAACAATTTTAATAACAAACAAATCAGAACACACATACCCTTATTTGACAACAAATAATTATTCATATAGCAAGTTAACATAGAGTCGTTGATAAGAGGTGATAAGAAATAGAGTAACATTCAATGCAAAATGATTTGAAACAAACCTGTATTTTGGATTTTTGCTTTCAGCCAGAGAAATATAGAGAATGAGGTTATCTCCTCCAACAAAAATTGATGGTGCGGGATCCTCCAACAAAGTGTTTGTGTCTGCGAGATTGTTAGGGACTGACCGTTAAATCGAAGGCACAATATATTCAAATAAGAAAAATAAAATAAAAAACTCGATCGAGCTTTACCTTAAATGTGCTGATCTCTGTGGATACTAGATTTGTGGGCAAAAAGAACTGGAAAATAGAAAATGACCTACAACATATCAGAAATGCGTTTAATTAATGTTATGTTACATAATTTAATTTAAGTGTTATTTCCAACTCTCATATCAAGAGGGAGAGAGAAAATGGAATGATGAAAGAGAAAGAAAAATATGTGAATCTCAACTCTTTAATGTGTGTATAGGAAAGTGAAGTTATATTATGTTACATGATAAACATAAAACCCATCAGAAATACAATAAATCATGGGACAACAACCAACAGAAAAGAAAACCCCAAACAAAAAAGATGAAGCCCAAAAACAACTCAAGACCTTGGACCAGTGGCCTCCAACTGATGATGAACGGGTTCAGGTCTTCAAAGGAGACAAATATCAACAGCCAATGATGGTCTTCCAATCGTAGTGGTAAGGAATAACGATAGTGAGAGTGAAAAATGTAAAGAGATTGAAAGTGAAAATGTGCTTTATTTTTTTTTATTTTTTTAGTACATAGAATGTGTATTTTGCTCCGAAAATCGTTCGATCTGCAGGTAAATAAAAGTAAGTTAGGGAATAAATGTTTTGACGTCTCCTTTAAAGTTGTTACGGATGGACCTCAGCCAACCGACCTCCGAGATATTCTCGGATATGGGATATGGCAGAATCCTAACTGACCCACATTCGCCCGTTGAGGCCGACCAAATCGGACTCAATCTCAACGACAGAGCTCAGCAGCCGAGCCAGGTACCTCTATAAATAAGCACCTAAACATCTCAGGTACACACCTCTGAATCGCCTAGCTTATTCCACTCATTGTGCACACACAACACCCCCTGGTTATAAAGCCTATTGCTGGTGCGCAGTGATTGGGAACTCGGCGTATAGCCTAGTAAGTTGGGCATATACATCTCTGAGCGCATACCATCCGGTATAGCAAATAGGTCTACCTCGGACCTAACATTGGCGCCGTCTGTGGGGACTCGGTAAATTTCGATTCCCATAATACCATGACCAACACAAGATCCACGTCGGGTAACGCTCAGGGGCCTTCCCAAATGTCTGGGGTGGAGCAGCTCCAGGCCTCAGCTAACCCGGTTCTGGTGGAAGTGCAAGTCGAAGAGGTCGGACCACAGAGGCCACCTCCAAGACCACCGGTTGGAAACACCACAACTGTGAATCGTCAACCCGAGCCACCGAATGTAACTTCGATGGCAATGGGAGCAATCCTCCAGCGGATGCAGGAAATGGAAAACCGATTCTTGACACAACAACGACTAGATGCTGAGAGAATGGCCACGCTGGAGGCCGAACTACGAAATCGGACCGCTCAAAGGGGAACCGGAAGCGGGCCACAGGCTCAGGACGGAGGGAACCAGCACCAAAACCTGGGTGCAAACGCTGCTGCTGGTAATGGAACCTCCCAACCGCATAACACACCCGCTCCTGAGGTCAACATCCTGGAAACCCTATCTCAACACCTCGGCAATCAGCAAGAGATAGGAGGCCAGAACATCGCCGTCAACAATCAAAATCAAAATTATTTGAACGACGATGAGGCTAATGATAGCCCATTTACAGAGAGATTAATGAACTTGGCCATCCCCCCAAGGTTCAAAACCACTAGAATACCTCCCTATGATGGGAGCCAGGACCCAGAAGCCCACTTGGAGGCTTTCAAAACCGAAATGCTGTTCAATGGGATTACTGGGCCCATCAAGGCCAGAATTTTCGCAACGACTCTAACGGGACAAGCAATGACCTGGATCACCAGGTTGCCCAAAAACTCAATTGACTCGTTCGAAGATTTAGCGCGAACTTTCCGCTTAAATTTCGCTACCAGCAAGGTGCATCCCATGCCGGCCTACGCGCTGGGAAGAATCCGTCAGAAAGACAACGAATCATTAAGGAAATACCTTGATAGGTTCAAAGACGCAGCACTGAAGGTCCGCGGTCTCACTGAAGCTGTGCATCTTCATCTAATCATCTCTGGATTAGATGGCGACTCCCCCCTCGCAAGGTCAATTTACAAGAACCCGGTCAACGACCTTGAAGAATTCCGTCGCAGGTCCGACAAATACATTGACGTGGAGGATATGCAGCAGGCATTCGTCGACTCTCGGGGGCGGAGCCCGTCCAGAAGAAGCCCAAATAAGAAAAACGGTCGAGATCGGGACCAAAAAGGGTCCAAAAAAGGGAACGACAGTCGCGAGAAGAAGACGGAAGATCGTTCTCCCAGAACGAAGTTTGAGGAATACACACCATTAAACGTGCCCAGGTCCAGGATCTGGCGAGAAGTAGCCCAGACCGAGATGAGAAACGTCGACCGACCTCGCCCCCTTAGGGCGAAAAGCGGATTGGACAAGAGCAAATATTGCGCCTTCCACGACCAAAACGGCCACATCACGGATGACTGCTGGGACCTTCGAGACGCAATTGAGAAACACGTCAGAGAAGGAAAGTTAAAACAGTACATAATTCGTACGCAAGGCAAGAAGAACAACAAACCCAGACAGAAAAGCCGAAGTCGAAGCCGAAGCCGAAGTCCGAGGCGCGGAGACAAAAGAGACCAGAGGCCAGACCGCAATGCCAAGGGCAAGGAAGTCGACGACAGAATGGAGACTTTTCCTGAAGCAGAATTTGAATGCAACGTGATCAGCGGAGGATTGGGCGGCGGAGGAGACTCGGCGAACGCCCGAAAGAAATACTTAAAAGAGGTCATGTCCATTAGAGACCAGCCATCTTTTAAGCCAGACTTCGATGGACCCGAACCCCCTCCGATATACTTCACCAGGGCAGAGCTGGCAAAGGTCGTGCCAGGACATACTGACGGATTGGTGGTCACTGGTGTGCTAGTCAATTGTCGAGTCAGGAGGATCTTCCTTGACCACGGAAGCTGTGTAGATATACTCCTCTGGGACGCCTTCAAAAGGATGAATTTGGATGAAAAGGACCTCAAGCCATGCGTCACCGAGCTTCTGGGCTTCAACGGATACGCATCTCCACCAAAAGGCTATATCGACCTCAAGCTGACCCTCGGGACGAAGGATTCCTTCCGTTCGGAGAGAGTTCGGTTTGTGGTAGTAGACACCTCCTCCTCTTATAACGTAATCATTGGACGTCCCACTATTCACGAGTGGGACATGATGATATCCACCAAGCACCAACTCATGAAAATGCCAGGACACAACCTTGAAATAATCACAATTCCTGGAGATCAAAGAGAGTCAAGGGAGTGCTATTATGAGACAATTCGGTCCCACCACGGAGATCCGGCATCCCCTCCCCGGACAAGGGGGGAAGGATCAAGCCGCCGAGTCCTTAGACCGTCCAGCAGGGAGGTCAACCTAGTCGAGCTCGACATGCGGGAGGAGCTTCAATCGCCTCGGCCACAACCCGAGGGCGAACCACAAGAAGTCGAGATCCGCGGTGATGGCCAAGGCTACACCAAGGTCGGAAAGTCTCTGGAGTTAGAGTTTCAGGACGAGCTCGTAGAATTCCTAAAGACCAATTCCGACGTATTTGCTTGGAAGGCCTCCGAGATTCCTGGGATTGACCCAGCCTTTTGCTGCCACAGGTTATCGATGTATCCGGGAGCAAAGCCGGTGTCCCAAAAGAAGAGAAAGATTGGAGCAGACAGACGCCAGGCTCTAAACGAACATGTGGACGAGCTCTTGGAGGCTGGATTCATTCGCGAAATACAGTATACCACCTGGCTGTCAAATGTAGTAATGGTTAAGAAACCAAGCGGAAAATGGAGAATTTGTGTCGACTACACAGACCTCAACAAGGTCTGCCCAAAGGATTCCTACCCTCTGCCCAATATCGACCAACTAGTGGACAATTCATCCGGCTTCCAGTTGCTTTCATTTATGGACGCATACTCAGGGTATAATCAAATTCCCCTTCACCCGGATGACCATGATAAGACGGCTTTTATTTCGGAAAAAGGAAATTTCTGCTATAATGTTATGCCATTTGGCCTCAAAAATGCTGGGGCCACTTATCAAAGGATGATGAACCGAGTCTTCCAGACTCAGATCGGAAGAAACCTGGAGGTTTACATTGACGATATGATCGTCAAGTCAATGAGCACTTCAGCGCACATCGCTGACCTCGGAGAAACTTTCGAGCAATTAAGAGCTCGGAAGATCAGGCTGAACCCAGCCAAATGCGCATTTGGAGTACCAGCTGGGAAATTCTTGGGGTTCATGCTTACAAACCGAGGAATCGAGGCAAACCCCGACAAATGCAGGGCGGTATTGGAAATGAAGCAGCCACAAAATAAAAGGGAGGTCCAGCAACTGACAGGCCGCCTTGCCGCCTTGACCAGATTCCTCCCAAAATCAGCCGAGAAGGCACTGCCGTTCTTCAAGCTCCTCAAGAAGGAGGCGGAATTTGGTTGGGGGGAAGAATGCCAAAAGGCATTCGACAACATCAAAGTTTGCTTGGCTACCCCTCCCGTTCTAACAAAGCCAGAGCCCGGAGAGACGCTGGTCCTGTACCTGTCTGTGGGTGAGGAAGCTATCAGTGCCGTCTTAGTCCGGGAAATGGACAATCACCAGCACCCAATCTACTTCATCGGACGTACATTGCAGGGACCAGAGCTCCGATACCAGAAGCTAGAAAAAGTGGCATTCGCTTTACTGACAACGGCAAGGAGGCTCCGACCTTACTTCCAAAGTCACCAGATCATAGTGCGGACAAACCAGCCTATCAGGCATATACTACATAAGCCTGACCTGGCTGGAAGGATGATTAATTGGGCTGTCGAGCTATCCGAGTTTGATTTAATGTACGAACCTCGACCAGCAATAAAGTCACAGGCACTTGCCGACTTCATCTTGGAGCTCACCCCGGGCAACGAACAGGAGAAGTCGGAAGAGGATATTTGGACCGTATACGTAGACGGATCCTCAAATTCTAAAGGAAGCGGCGCGGGAGTGATCATCGAAAGCCCGGAAGGAGTATCAATCGAGCATTCGCTCCACCTGGCATTTCCGACCTCAAACAACCAAGCAGAGTATGAGGCGGTTATCGCTGGGATTATGCAGGTGAGAGAGCACGGAGCAAAAAGAATCAAAATCATGAGCGATTCTCAAGTCGTCACTTCCCAAGTCGAGGGAAAGTACCAAGCCAAGGGCCCTCTCATGATGAAGTACCTCCAAAGGGTAAAGGAATTGTTTGCCGAGTTCGACGAGGTAATGATCCAATACATCCCTCGAAATGAGAATAGCAGGGCCGACATCCTGTCTAAACTAGCAAGCTCCAAAGGACCCGGCAACCACCGCACCGTCATTCAGCAAAGCATTTTGGAACCAACATGCGTCCTAGTGATAACTACTGACTCTGAGGATTGGAGGAGACCGATCGTGGCTTACCTTGAAAAAGGAATCCTGCCAGAAGATTCTAAAGAGGCAAAAAAGCTGGTCAGGAACTCGGCCTGCTTCACCATAGTAGAAGGTCAGCTCTACAAAAAGGGTTTCTATGCACCCATGTTGAAGTGCCTCGACAAGAACGAGGTCGAATATGTGTTGTCCGAGATCCATGAAGGCATCAACGGACATCACATGGGGGGCAAAGCATTGGCTAAAAAGGCTTTAAGAGCTGGGTATTACTGGCCAACAATGGCGGCTGACGCCACGGAGCATGTTCAGCGATGTGAGCAGTGCCAGAAGCACGCGCTGATAATACATGCACCCCCAGAGGAATTGCAGACCATAACGGCACCTTGGCCATTTTTTAAATGGGGTATGGACCTTTTAGGACCCTTTGCTGCTGCTGAAGGACAACTAAAGTGGCTGATAGTCGCAGTCGACTACTTCACCAAGTGGATTGAGGCTGAACCACTGGCCACCATCACCTCGGCCAGGATACGACGCTTCTTCGAAAGGAACCTGGTAAGTCGGTTTGGAATCCCTGCAGAAATCGTAACTGACAACGGAACTCAATTCATTGACAAGAAGTTCCAAGAACTCATGTCCGACTTCAAAATAAAACACCGTTTCGCCTCAGTGGAGCATCCCCAGACCAACGGACAAGCCGAGTCTGCTAACAAGGTAATAATCAGCGGACTCAAGAAAAGGCTTGACGAGGCCAAAGGAAACTGGGTACAGCAATTACACCTAGTCTTATGGGGGTACAGAACCAGTGTTCAATCCGCAACAGAAGAAACCCCTTTCAGGCTAACATACGGTTGCGAAGCAATGATTCCGGTTGAGATCGGAGAACCGTCCTGGAGAAGGGCCCAAAGACTGCAAGGCACTGAGAGGCAAAATGATGAAGCACTGCTAATTGAGCTCGACCTGTTGGACGAGTGCAGGGAGAACGCCAGATACAAAAACATGATGGCCAAGCGCCTAGTTACGGCTAGGTTTAATAACAAGTAGAACCTCGGTCATTTCAGAGTTTTGCAAACCTAGTCCTCAAGAAGAAACCGAGATCGGCAACAAGAATGCCAGCAATACCTAGGAGTTGAAG
>JAVKPL010010719.1:0-45034 GCA_032173675.1 Gastrolobium villosum
CTGATGAGAAGGTGATGGCAGTTTTTGTTCCTCCATGGTTCGCAGATTTTGCCAACTATAAAGTGGTAAAAGAATTGCCTCCCAACCTTACACAAGGCAACAACAAAAGAAATTTCTGCGAGAGGTGAGGCGTTATTTCTGGGAGGATCCACATCTATATTTCCAATGTGCTGATGGGATCCTTCGCAGATGTGTTCCGGAGTTTGAGGTGGGCCAGATTTTTATGGCATTGCCATTCTTCAAATTATGGAGGACATTTTGGGGGCAAAGAACCGCAAAGAAAGTTTTGCAAAACGGTTACTACTGGCCAACACTTTTCAAGGATGCAAGAGATTGCGTAGAAAAATGTGACAAATGTCAAAGGACAGGAAATCTCTCACGAAAGGATGAGATGCCCTTGAATAATATTTTAGAAGTGGAATTATTTGATGTTTGGGGCATTGATTTTATTGGGTCCATTTCCGTCCTCTTATTCTAACCAATATATCCTTGTGGCTGTAGATTATGTATCTAAGTGGGTAGAAGCTGTTGCTCTTCCCACTAATGATGCTAAGGTAGTGGTGAATTTTCTAAGGAAGAATATTTTTACAAGGTTTGGAGTACCTCGAGCTATCATTAGTGATGGGGGTACTCACTTTTGTAACAGACAATTTGAGGGTTTGTTGGATAAATATGGAGTGAGGCACAGGATAGCCACACCATATCATCCTCAAACTAGTGGGCAAGTGGAGGTCTCTAATAGAGAAATAAAAAGAATCCTAGAAAAGACAGTGGGGATTTCTAGGAAAGATTGGGCCAAAAAGCTTGATGATGCACTTTGGGCATACAGGACTGCATTCAAAACTCCAATAGGCATGTCACCTTATCAGTTGGTATATGGCAAACCTTGCCATTTACCAGTGGAGTTAGAACACAAAGCTTTGTGGGCCACAAGGTTCTTAAATTTTGAACTATCAGGAGCTCAAAAGAAGAGAATATTGCAGCTAAATGAGCTAGATGAGTTCAGAAGAACTGCCTATGAGAGTGCACAAATTTATAAAGAAAAGACGAAGCAGTGGCATGATAGCAGGATCAAACAGAAAGAGTTTACACCTGGTCAACAGGTATTACTGTACAATTCTAGATTAAAATTGTTTCCGGGAAAACTTAAATCTCGTTGGTCTGGTCCCTTTGTAGTAAAGAGTGTATTTCCATATGGCACCATTGAAATCTCTCCCCTGAATGATGAGAGATCTTTTAAAGTAAATGGAAATCGACTAAAAATTTACTTTGGGGAACCAGTGAATAGAGAGATAACTTCTGTCTCTTTGACTTCACCCGATTAAACATGGTTCCAGTCAGGCTCGTGACATTAAACAAGCGCTTACTGGAGGCAACCAGTGGATATTTCATCTTTTAAAAAAAAAAAAAAGGGGGTCCGCGCTGAGAGCGCGAGTACCGCGCCATCAGCGCGGAAGAAGCGGAAAAGGCAGTGGCTACCGCGCTGAGAGCGCTAGTACCGCGCCATCAGCGCGGAGGAGAGAAAATGGCTTCTTCTTCTCTCTTCCCCCTATATTCTTCCCATTCCCTCATTATCACCATCTCCCTCTCCCTTTTTCTTTTCTCCTCTCACACACACACTTCCCTCATCAAGCATTATCACCATATCTTCTCCTACCCTCACCATTGAAGGGTAAGATTCGGGTAAGTGATTCACAGAAAGGTTGTCCATTGCTTTCACTTCTTCAAAATGGCAGGAGACAAGGTAAGAGTGCATTCTTTTGTTTTGTTTAAATTGAAATGTTGTTGTTGCTGCTATGATGTTGGATGAATGCATGCTACATGTTTGATAAAATGCTTAAGTCAAGAATTTTCCTCTCTTTTCAAAATGCATGTGCAAACGAAGATAAATAGATGCTGGTCCCCTTATGTTAAAAGTTCAGTTAAATGCATGCTACGTCATTTTTCTCCACAATATGATTGTACGTATGTCAGTATTGAATTTCCATTTTTCATACCATGATTATCATTACTGGCATAGCGGTTTGCATGATTAATGGTATGTAAGATAATGGCATGTTGGGGCTGCATACAATGTTGAACTATGGTTTGCATGAGATAAATCTGGGAATTGTCATTGCATGACTAATATTCTGGCATTTTAATGGTGTCCATATTTGTATGCTATCCGTGCTGGAACTTTTCTGAATGCAGGAAAAAAGGGCCGCTAAAAAAACCCCAGGTGCAGCTGGCACAAAAAGGCCAAGAGCCCCCGCTCTGATTGATTTTGACGAACACCGGTTTCTTTCTCCAGCAGCCCAAGACCGGTACCACAACTGGTTTTTGAAAAAGAAGATTATACCAGAACGAAGAATCAGCAGTTTTCTGGCGGATGACTGTCCAGTCGTCCTGACAATTGAAAGAAGGAAATGGCAAAAATTGATCCAACTTCCACAGACAAGCTGCAGCACCATATTGCGAGAGTTCTGTGCCAATGCTGATAAGGACACAGTAGACAGGACAAGAAAGACCTGGGTCAGGGGGAAGGAAGTTTCTTTTACTGCTTTCCAAATTGAGAGGTTGCTGAACACCTCATGGGAAGCAACCCAATCCTGCTTTTTCACTGACACCTTCCACAGGATGCAGCCGGTTGACGGGTTATATAGAGAAGAAATGCCAGCTTTGGCTACCACTATCCGGGAAGGAATCGCTCAACCCAAAGCTGCATGGAAGCCCAAGCAAGGCCAGCCAGCCGTGCCAGAAAAATTGGATAGGCTTGATCTCAATGAAGAGGCAATCTTCTGGCACTCATTCATCAACTCAACCATCATGGCTTCTACAAATCTCAGTGATGTCAATGTAGAAAGGGCAGTACTGCTGTATACTCTGCTGGGAAATCACAACCTCCATATTGGGGCTATTCTGTCTGATAGGATAGCTCACATGATTACTCATGGTCGGTTAGACTTTAGTCTGGCTCATTGCTCTCTCATTGAGCAGCTATGCATCAAGGCAGGAGTCGAGATCCCAGATGATGAGCCCAGGGATGTCAAGCCCAAAGCGGAATTAACACAGCGTGTGTATAATGACATGCAGAAGGAGTCCCGAAGACAAGCAATCTGGAAAGCATCTGGCGGTGCTGTTCCACCACCTGTCCCAGTATCCGCACCATCCACATCTACTGATTCTGAGATGCTCCAACAGTTGCTGGTTCAGAACAACTATATGATGAGCATGTTGGAGCGACTATGCCTGGATAGGGGAATTGACACGGCTGGTTTAATGGGTCAAGTTCCCCCTGCTACACAAGCAGGTCCATCTATGCCTTCCAACACTGCAGATGATGACATTCTGGGTGATTTTGCAGATGATGAATTTATGGATGACTTTTGATCTTGTTCCTCCACTCCCATTTACTGCATTTTGTTTTAAATTTCTTGGAACAATTTAGTTTTACATTTTGTTTTTAAGGTTGAACAAAGTTAAGGTTGATGGCACTTTATATTGGGTTATATTTTCTTGCATATTATGCTTTGGATATTAACAACTATGTGTGTCCTACATCTGGCAGCTTAAGCTATGTCTTAGATTAGTTTGTTGCTGAGGACAGCAACATTCAAATCTGGGAATTATGGCATACATGCTGCATGCAAGATTGCAAGATTGATGAATATGGTGGAACTACACCATGAAAAAAAAAGAAGTCTTGTATTGAAAAGGAAATTCTCAGGTTCAATTATGCTTGATTAAATTCTGGATATACAAATTGCTAGCATGATATTGTATAGCCAAATTTTGTCAACTAGTATGTCTGAATTGCTAAGCTTGAATGGTTAATAAATGCCTAAATGATTAGTTTGGAAATCTAGTTTAACATCATAGCTAGTGAGTTTTTGGGCCCAAACACTGAATTTATTTTGAGAGATATCACTGTGATAGCATTCTAGAACTTGCTTTGTTTCTCTGAAATACATGCATAGATTGAAATGATAAAGGCAGATTTTATTTTGTAGCCACGGCCAAATAAATCACCTATGTGAATTCTTCCAGTATTAACCCTTTGGGCCTGAACCTTTTTGTTCATAAACTCCTGTTGATTAGACATATTCTTATTGTCTTACCTTAAAAGAGATTGAATCCCTGATGTGTAGGAAAGAAATTAAGGTAAGCTCCACAGAGGTCAAGATAAAGAAGGTGACTGAATTGTGTCTTTAAAAAGGAAAAGAAAAAGGTGAATAAAAGGAAATATGGCGGAAGGAATTAAATTCCCGAAATTCTGTGGGAACATTAGTGGAGCAAAACAAATGAGTTGAATGTGTTAAATGAAAAACTATCAAATTTTCAATCTCATTGTTACTTGAGCTACTATCCAAAAAAATTCCACCCTTTAGCCTGGCCAAGTTACAACCTGTGATGTCCTTTTGATCAATTTTGCATGTATTAATGTTCCTCATCTTTAGGTACTTGAGAATATGAGCAAGTTTTATGATAATGTTGTTACAGTGATAGCTGGAGTAATTGTCATTCCCCCAAACACTTGAGTATTGAGCGTTATTTGATTATCTGGGTGAGGGATGTGCAAATTAGATTCTAATCTTTTCATGAAAGGCATTATTAAAAAAATTCTTCACATTGATTCAAGCATACTTAGTAAGATGATCTGTTGGCTGTACAGTGTTATGTTGGATTAATCTGTTTCCTGGATTTAGTCTTATACATTGCTAGGGGCAGCAAAGTTCAAATCTGGGAATTATTTGATATGCGGTCAGCATATAGGAAATTACAAGGCAAAAAGAGGAAGAAAATGACTCAATCAATGCAAGAAAAGCAGAGAAAAAGAGTAAAAATATCCAAAGTCTGAATATCAAGGAAGATAAACAAAAGGAGGCAAAAACATATCAAAAAGACCTAGGTTCCCGCGCTCTCAGCGCCACTCCCGCGCCCTGAGCGCTGGAGTGGCGCTCTGAGCGCGGGAGGTGAAAAAGTGGCAGAAACTCCCACGCCCTGAGCGCGGGAGTGGCGCTCTGAGCGTGGGAGGCGCGAAAGTGAGAAGATTCAAAAGTGCAAATTAGGTCAGAATCTCTCTTATAAAAGGAGACTCAACCTCTGAAGAGACACATCTCAGAATACACATCACAAGACCTAGAGGAGGCATTCTTCGTGTTCATCACTCTGTTCTTGTATTCTTCTTTATTTTCTTTTCAGTTCATGTTGAAATCAGATCAGCGATCATGATGTTGATTGGCTAGATCTATTTCTGTAGTCAGGGGCATGATCCCTTTGTAAACAATTGCTACAAGGATTGAATCATTCTATGTATTGAATTTAATATATTTCATCTTTTATCTTGAGCGTATTGATATTATTTCTGTTAGATCTGATCAACCTAATAGGGAATAATATTCTGGGGATCAGGATTCACAATAGGGATGTTGGAATACTGATCCTGAAAGGAGATAAAGATGACTCTCCATGCATGTTCTAGGGATAGACTTGTATGGATTGCAGTCGTGGGATTTATCTACATAATGCTTATTTTCAGGCGGAATTACTAAGGGATTAGGGTTCCAATTGAAGTAAAGGGTTAGATCGCCAAGGGATTGGGATCTAACTAATTATTTCTAAAAGATGATAATTTGTCTGAGTTATTAATTTCAATAGGTTTTATGAATCAATCCAAAGTAAAATTGGGAACAATTGGTGAATGTACCCTGGCTACAGTCTTCTTCATCACTTCTTCTTCTACAAAAATACTTCTTCATTTATTTTAAATCTTTTTCAGAAAAATACAAAAACAAATCTTTCACTTTTATTGTCCTTTAAATTACAATTATTTGTCAACAACCAATCGATTTATCTAACTTAAGAGGACTGGTTATAGTAGTAATTGTTTATCAATCCCTGTGGAAACGATCTTACTTATCACTTTATTACTTGGAACGATCGGTGCACTTGCCGAGATCGCAACAATCTGCCTTTAGAGTCAGTAAATTGAAGATTCCCTATTTCGAATAAAGCTTACCCTAAACCGCAGGGGTTGATACATTTCCTTACCCTAGGTTAATGGGAAGATAACCGAGACGAAGGGAAATACATACGGTAACCAAATATGTGCAATAGGTTGATCAAGTCATTAATCTGACTAGTTTTGGGGCAACAAAGCATTGCTAGTGCTCTGTGTTGTCATTAATTGGGTTGTGGGCTTGTTGGGCCCAAGCCCAGTTATGTCAGAAGCTAAGTTGGACCTAATGGGTCGCACACTAACACCTTGTAGTCATGATGGACTAGCTTTAAAGGTATTGGGCCTAATAATGTTATTAGCCCAAGAAGCTGTTTGGAAGCCCACCTAAATGGGTGGGTGGTGCATGGAGTTTAGTAATGGGCTTGGATAGTCCAAGCCATTACTAATTAATTTAATTAGTTAAATTAATAATCAAATATCTGAATTTCGAATTTTGAATTTGAAATTTGAATTTTGAATTTAGAATTTGAATTTCGAAATTCGAATTTTGAATTTGAAATTTGAAATTTGAAATTTGAATTTTGAAATTTGAATTTGAATTTGAATTTTGAAATTCGAATTTTGAATTTGAAATTTGAAATTTTGAATTTTGAATTTTGAATTTGAATGTTTGAACGTTTGAATTCAAGTGTTTGAATTCGAATTTGAATTGGTTTTGAAAAGTTGTTTCATAACAAAAGGATAAGACAGGATCTTATTGGAGCATATTCCTTGGATGAAGAAGCATCTTTGGAGGCACTCCCTTGGCTGTTTGGTGCGCAACTTTTAGGTGACAAGAGTGTTATCTTATCACTTAAAACAAACCTCCATTCAGATTTGGTGGTTGAGGGAATCAGTGGGTAAGTTGATTCAAATTTTGAATGCAACTACTCAATGTATTTGGACCCCTTCTAGGGCTGAATTATGCGCATGAGAACTATATACTATATGATAGTTTATGAATTTAAGTTTAAATTATTTTGAATTTAATATCATGTGGATAAGATTGGAGGTTGTTGGCAAAGTTAGTTTTGCAACAGCTCCACCTTATCACACTGTTCCATGCGCAACTTTCAAAGAAGTTTGAAAGTTTGTTTTTCATTTTGAATGATTGAATTCCCTCCTCCTCTCCAAGTGTGCGCATAAATATGACTTGTTCCTCACCTTAGGGTTTTGTGAAAAACCTAGCCAACTCTCCTCCATCTATGCACCATTCTGTAGGGTAGCTCACTACGCCTTTCCAAACAGAATACCTAGCCTCCACCTTCACCACTTGTGCGCATAGCAAGCCTCACTGTGGTGTTCATCTGGTGGCTTTCAAGAAAGGGTTCTTGCATCATTGACGAATGGTGGTGTGGATCACCATTAGAGGGTTTGAACCCTTCAAGCCTGACATCTGATCTCCCTGACTGAT
Organism: Gastrolobium villosum; assembly: GCA_032173675.1. Lineage (NCBI taxonomy): Eukaryota > Viridiplantae > Streptophyta > Magnoliopsida > Fabales > Fabaceae > Gastrolobium > Gastrolobium villosum. The sequence continues at coordinate 7,395 of JAVKPL010010719.1, forward strand.
TAGGCCAAAACAAGGTAACATCATGCTGTCTTAAAGCATGAACCTATGTGTGCATGTATGTTCCGCAGTAAAATTTTTGTTTTACACCTTACATGCATCGGCCTTCAAAGGCCAGTTTACTTTCAAGTGGTATCAAAGCCCGGTTGCTTTACCATCGACGGGTGATGGTACCTTGTTTGTGAAAAGAGTTTTTCACGGTCAAAAATCTTTAAAGGGTTAAAGTTTAAATTCTGCATGTGGATTTTGAGTCACAAATCCTTTAAAGTGTTAAAGTTTTTGTTTTTATGAACATGAAAATTTGATTCTGTGTTCATAAAACATTATGCATCATGGTTTAGTTTCTTTTTCTTTATGAAAGTTTTAAAAGGAACACCCTTTTTGAAAGGGTAGATTCGGCCATGGAGGGTACTAAGAGTACCTTGAATGATTTCTTATTTTTCTCCATGAATTGTGTCATGTTTATATGCATGAAATTTTGTGACAAAATTTATCATATAGTCACCTATATGATTCGGCCATGTAGGGATATATGGCTACATGCATGGTTTAATTTTGTTTTCTTTAAGAAAGAATTAACAAAATTTGAATTGAAATTGTTTTAAATTCGGCCAATGAGAAATTTAAGATTATGAATCTAGATGTTATTTTGATGTTTAAATGTTAAATGTCAAAATACATGTGAAAATGTTATGTGATAATATAATGTTTGTGTTTGCAAGTTTTGAACTTTTCAGGTACAAACAGGAAGGGGATGGTCATGGTGCCCGAATTTGAATTTTTTCGAATTTTAAATTAATGTGTAATCGCGCATTTTAATTTACAAGTGTATTTGTAATTTAAATTTTGTAATTTTGTCCCTCCAAAATGTTATGGAGTTTCTTTAATTATTTGTAATTAGAGAAATAGGCTAGTGGCGTATAGACGACAAGCGGCCGTTGCTTGAAGAAGCAAAAAGGACAAAAGCGCGAGCACCATGGCTATCTCAATATAAACTGTTTATATGCATGTATGATTAGAACGTCTAGTATGCATGAATTGGGCAAACCGCGTTTTGTATGGTTATTATGTTTGTCCAAAAGCGACTAGTGTATACCGATAGATGTTTGACATAGGTAACGACTAGCATGATAACTTACAATATGCGTTTGATGGGACCTAATTAACCCCAAGATAAAAGGAACCCTTAAAAGGAATAAATAATTAAGCATATGATTACCTTCCACCACCAATGCTACTCAAAACTCTTCTACATAGTGGTGCTCCACAACTCAGTTGGGACCCACTATTTCGTTGGGCTAGAGTAGTGTTTGAAGTGTAAGACACTTAGGGTGCTGGTTTAATGCTTAACTAAGACATAAGTTGCAGGCACAGCCGGGCTTATGTGCTTAGGGTAATGGTGCTAGGTTGGTTGCATGAGATGCACCACTAAGTGACAAAGAGTTGTCAACCTAATGTTAAGAGAGGGTATGAGATACTGTTGATAAAGATCAACCCTTTATTTAAATTAATCTTGCGGTCTCAGACGGAGGTTAAAATAAATAATCGCACTCTTAATCCCACTAAGGTAAAATCTAAAGTAGATTAACCCTAAGTCAAAAGAAGGGTCATTGACTTAGATAAAATAGTGAGAGGGGCAAATTATTTCAAGTCTTTAATAATTTGCTTTTAACTACATAACCGTATATTAACTAAAACTATCTTTACATCCTTTTCAGCTTATAGTATGACTAATCCACTGTCACTGCGTTCAATACTCGATACGAATAAACTGACCGGTTCAAATTTTATGGACTGGTATCGGAACCTAAGAATAGTTCTAAGGGCCGAAAAGATTGCCTACGTTTTAGATGCTGTAATACCCGTAGCTCCACGGGAAGGGGAAGAAGGGTTTGCGGAATTTGATTTCGTAACCCATCAACAGCACTTGGATGACAATGTGATGGCAGTATGCATCATGTTGGCATCCATGTCGCCTGAACTGCAAAAGCAGCATGAGCATATGGATGCTCCCTCTATTATCGTACATCTCAAGGAGTTGTATGATATTAAAGGCAGGCATGAGAGGTATGAGGCCTCAAGAGAACTGTTCTCTTGTAGGATGACTGAGAGCATGTCTGTTGGCAGCCATGTTCTCAAGATGATCGGGCTGATTGAGAAGCTAGGAAACCTAGGCTTCATCATGGATGCCGAGCTAAGTAATGACTTAGTCCTCACCTCACTTCCACCTTCCTTCAGTCAATTCATCATGAATTACAATATGCATGGGATGCAAGTGAGCTTGCCTGAGTTGTTAAGCATGTTAACAACAGCTGAAGTGTCTATCAAGAAGGATAGGACACAGGCTCTTTTGATTGGTGGGCCTAGCAAGGCCAAGGGAAAGGGTAAGGAGCCTGCAAAAGGTGACCCCCTTAAGCCCAAAGGAAAATCCAAGAAGAAGAAGGGCAAGAAGAAGGGTAAGAAGGCACCTAAGGACAAGGGTGATGCTGAGTGCTTCCATTGTGGCAAGAAAGGCCACTGGAAGAGGAATTGTCCAGACTACCTGAACAATGTGAAGGACAAGAAGCATGGTGATGCTTCTGCCTCAGGTATTTTCATGATTGAGATAAATTATTCTTATGCTAATCCATCCTCATGGGTATTGGATACCGGATGTGGTTCTCATATCTGCAATATGTTGCAGGTGCTTAGGAGCCCAAGGAGATTGGATAGAAACGAGGTAGATCTCCGCGTTGGTAATGGAGCAAGAGTTGCTGCTCATTCAGTTGGAGATGCTGACCTTATTTTGCCTACGGGCCTTTTATTGCATTTGAATAATTGTCTTTATGTTCCGCAAATTTCTAGAAACATTATTTCAATTTCTTGTTTAGAACAAGATGGATATACTTTCAGTATTAGGGATGGTACTTTTTCTATCATTTGAATGATATGGTTTACGGTACTGCTTCTTTAATAAATGGATTGTATGTGTTGGAAATGGGAAATGAAGTGCTCAATATAGATGTGAAACGACCTAGGACGGATAATCAATCTTATCTTTGGCACTGTAGACTAGGGCACATAAATGAAACAAGATTGTCTAGGATGCATAGAGATGGATACCTGGACTCCATGGATTTGGAATCCTATGGACAGTGTGAATCTTGTCTAGCTGGGAAAATGATTCAACAAAAGCCCAAAGGGCTTGAGAGTCATAGGGCTAGTGAGTTATTAGAACTCATTCATACTGATGTATGTGGCCCAATGTCTATTGAGGCTAGAGGTGGATATTCTTATTTCATTACCTTTACAGATGACAAATCAAGATTTGGGTATATATACCTAATGAGATATAAATCTGAAGCTTTTGAAAAGTTCAAAGAGTTTAGGAATGAAGTGGAGAAACAGCGTGGCAAGATGATTAAGACATTACGATCAGATCGTGGTGGTGAATATTTGAGCCACGAGTTTCAGGGTTATCTGAGAGAAAATGGAATTCTCTCACAATTTACCGCTCCTTACACACCACACCAAAACGGTGTCTCCGAAAGGAGAAACAGGACCTTGTTAGACATGGTTAGGTCTATGATGAGTGAGACTCAACTTCCAAAATCGTTTTGGGGATATGCCTTAGACACAGCGGCATACCTTCTAAATAGGGTACCGTCTAAATCTGTTCAGACCACACCATATGAGATATGGAGTGGTAAGAGACCCAACCTGAGGTACCTCAGGATATGGGGATCGCCAGCTTATGTCAAAGCGTTGACATCAGACAAGCTTAGTGCTAAGAGTACTAAATGTCTATTTGTGGGGTATCCTAAAGGTACTAAGGGATACTACTTCTACTCCATGGAAGAACACAAAGTGTTTGTGTCAAAGAATGCTGAGTTCCTTGAGAAGGATTTGATCTCTCAAGGAGGCAGTGGGAGTAAGATTGATCTTGAAGAAGTGCAAGATCCACAAGAACAGATTGAGGAACCCGAGTCTACTCCGCAGGCGACGTTCTCCAATGGAGAAGTAAACACACAACTCCGTAGATCTACGAGGGTCATCCATCCACCTGAAAGGTACGGGTTTGTGATTGAGAATCAGCAAACTGTTGAGGATGATGAACCAAGTAACTACGAGGAGGCGGTCAAAGATGTTGACTCCTCAAAAAGGCTTGAAGCCATGGAATCTGAAATGGATTCGATGTATCAGAACAAGGTATGGACATTGGTTCCTAAACCACAAGGAATAGTTCCTATTGGTAATAAATGGGTCTTTAAAAGAAAGACTGATGCAGATGGCAACGTTCAGACCTACAAAGCTAGGTTGGTGGCGAAAGGGTATCGTCAAAGACAAGGAGTTGACTATGATGAAAATTTTTCACCAGTTGCCATGATCAAATCTATTAGGATCATGCTTGCAATAGCAGCATACCACGACTATGAAATTTGGCAAATGGATGTCAAGACCGCCTTCTTGAATGGGTTCTTGAAGGAGGAAGTGTACATGACACAACCTGAAGGCTTTGAAAACAAAGATCAGGAGCATATGGTATGCAAACTACAAAGGTCAATATATGGGCTAAAGCAAGCATCAAGGAGTTGGAATATACGTTTTGATGAAGTCGTTAAGAGTAACGGTTTTATCAAGAACGAGGATGAACCTTGTGTTTACAGAAAGGTTAGTGGGAGTAATGTCGTCTTCCTAGTGCTCTATGTAGATGACATATTGCTAATAGGAAATGACATCCCCACATTAAAAATAACGAAAGAGTGGCTTTCAGAAAACTTTACCATGAAGGATTTGGGAGAGGCAGCCTTTATACTTGGTATAAAGATCTATAGAGATAGATCCAAGAGGCTGCTGGGTTTATCTCAATCCACGTATGTTGACAAGATGCTAAAGAGGTTTAGCATGGAAGGGTCGAAAAGGGGTTTTCTTCCTGTCAGTCATGGGGTACACCTATCAAGGGCTATGTGTCCTAAGTCACAGCCTGAGAAGGATCGCATGAGTGGAATTCCATACGCTTCGGCTATTGGATCCATCATGTATGCCATGATATGTACGAGACCAGATGTCTCATATGCTTTAAGCATTACGAGCAGATACCAGTCAGACCCTGGAGAGGGTCACTGGACGGCAGTCAAAACCATCCTTAAATACTTAAGAAGAACTAAGGATGCGTTTCTGGTCTATGGTGGGGTTAATGAGTTAACAGTGAAAGGGTTCACTGATGCCAGCTTTCAGAGTGACAAAGATGACTGCAAGTCACAGTCAGGATTCGTATTCACCTTAAATGGTGGGGCAGTGTCTTGGAAAAGTTCCAAGCAGGAGACAACAGCAGACTCAACGACAGAGGCTGAATACATAGCTGCTTCAGAAGCAGCTAAGGAGGCAGTGTGGATCAAGAAGTTCGTAAATGAACTAAGGGTGGTTCCAAGCGTGAATGAGCCCATACAGTTGCTTTGCAACAACACAGGAGCCATTGCGCAGTCAAAGGAACCTAGGTCTCATCAAAGATCTAAACACGTGCTCCGCAGATATCATTTGATTAGAGAAATCATTGATAGGAATGATGTAAAAATGGATTATGTTCCCACAAACGATAACCTGGCCGATTCTCTGACAAAGGCTGTTTCTCAGAGAAAACATGATAGTCATTATGAGGCTTTGGGTATACCACTTAGGTCTGATTTGCTCTAGGCCAAGTGGGAGCTTGTTAGTATATGGGTGTCCTAGAGACAATCTTTTGATTAAATAAAGGACACTAGATGTAGAACTTTGTTTGTCGCAAATAAATGAAAGCACTATTTATTCAGTTTCATATTGTGTCTCGATATTACTGTTAATATTATATGAACGAACTGGATAAACCCCTTGGAATAGAACAGGTATCTCTTGAGTATCTGTGATGAGATCACGATCATGAGGATTCAAGGATATTGCATGTCTATTCCTAATTATATGTTCCTAGTCTAGAGACACTGAGTTTGGGGATCAGTGATCTCGAGTAAAGACTAGTACGACTTATCTACTTGTATATGGATACAAGGTAAAGACCTCATGAGCTGCAGATATGGAGATATCTTAGCTAAAGTCGTGGGTGGACCTATAAGAGTATAGCTCGCACTGAACAGACCCAAAAAGAGACTCTATGAGGAAATCTCACAGATAGTGTCATTAGAGTAATCTCTTTATGTTTGGGTATGTCTTTCCTTAGACCAGAAGTTATTACCTAGACTGTGTTCTTGAAGGCATGTTTTGATTGTATACCTCTTCTGCCTGAAACATGGAGACTCATAGGTATACTGTTGGGCGTGTCCTTAAAGGGCACAGGGCTAGGGTAATAAGCTGAAGGAATTCGTCAAATCTCTGTGAGAGGTTAGGTTATCTGTAAACCGGAGAAATCAAGATTACATTTACGGGGACTCGGGAATCTATGCATAGTAAAAGAGATCATGAGATGATCTGCCTTTAGAGTCAGTAAATTGAAGATTCCCTATTTCGAATAAAGCTTACCCTAAACCGCAGGGGTTGATACATTTCCTTACCCTAGGTTAATGGGAAGATAACCGAGACGAAGGGAAATACATACGGTAACCAAATATGTGCAATAGGTTGATCAAGTCATTAATCTGACTAGTTCTGGGGCAACAAAGCATTGCTAGTGCTCTGTGTTGTCATTAATTGGGTTGTGGGCTTGTTGGGCCCAAGCCCAGTTATGTCAGAAGCTAAGTTGGACCTAATGGGTCACACACTAACACCTTGTAGTCATGATGGACTAGCTTTAAAGGTATTGGGCCTAATAATGTTATTAGCCCAAGAAGCTGTTTGGAAGCCAACTAAATGGGTGGGTGGTGCATGGAGTTTAGTAATGGGCTTGGATAGTCCAAGCCATTACTAATTAATTTAATTAGTTAAATTAATAATCAAATATTTGAATTTCAAATTTTGAATTTGAAATTTGAATTTAGAATTGGAATTTCGAAATTCGAATTTTGAATTTGAAATTTGAAATTTGAATTTTGAAATTTGAATTTGAATTTGAATTTTGAAATTCGAATTTTGAATTTGAAATTTGAAATTTTGAATTTTGAATTTTGAATTTGAATGTTTGAACGTTTGAATTCAAGTGTTTGAATTCGAATTTGAATTGGTTTTGAAAAGTTGTTTCATAACAAAAGGATAAGACAGGATCTTATTGGAGCATATTCCTTGGATGAAGAAGCATCTTTGGAGGCACTCCCTTGGCTGTTTGGTGCGCAACTTTTAGGTGATAAGAGTGTTATCTTATCACTTAAAACAAACCTCCATTCAGATTTGGTGGTTGAGGGAATCAGTGGGTACGTTGATTCAAATTTTGAATGCAACTACTCAATGTATTTGGACCCCTTCTAGGGCTGAATTATGCGCATGAGAACTATATACTATATGATAGTTTATGAATTTAAGTTTAAATTATTTTGAATTTAATATCATGTGGATAAGATTGAAGGTTGTTGGCAAAGTTAGTTTTGCAACAGCTCCACCTTATCACACTGTTCCATGCGCAACTTTCAAAGAAGTTTGAAAGTTTGTTTTTCATTTTGAATGATTGAATTCCCTGCTCCTCTCCAAGTGTGCGCATAAATATGACTTGTTCCTCTCCTTAGGGTTTTGTGAAAAACCTAGCCAACTCTCCTCCATCTATGCACCATTCTGTAGGGTAGCTCACTACACTTTTCCAAACAGAATACCTAGCCTCCACCTTCACCACTTGTGCGCATAGCAAGCCTCACTGTGGTGTTCATCTGGTGGCTTTCAAGAAAGGGTTCTTGCATCATTGACGAACGGTGGTGTGGATCACCATTAGAGGGTTTGAACCCTTCAAGCCTGACATCTGATCTCCCTGACTGATCAGGCCAAAACAAGGTAACATCATGCTGTCTTAAAGCATGAACCTATGTGTGCATGTATGTTCCGCAGTAAAATTTTTGTTTTACACCTTACATGCATCGGCCTTCAAAGGCCAGTTTACTTTCACCAGTGACTACCAATCCATCAGTATGTCCTGGCACGACCCTTCAAAGTATATCGGAGGGGGTTCAGGTTCGTTGAGCTTTGCCTTAAAAGTTGGCCGGTCTCTAATGGACATGACCTCCTTCAAGTATTTCCTTCGGGCGTTCGCCGAGTCTCCTCCACCACCCAATCCCCCGCTAATCACATTGCATTCAAACTCTGCTTCGGGAAAAATCTCCGCTCTGTCGTCGACTTCCTTGCCTTTGGCATTGCGGTCTTGTCTCTGGTCTCTTTTGTCTCCACGCCTCAGACTTCGGCTTCGGCTTCGGCTTCGGCTTTTTTGTCTGGGCTTGTTGTTTTTCTTACCCTGCGTACGAATTATGTACTGTTTCAACTTCCCTTCTCTGACGTGTTTTTCAATTGCGTCTCGAAGGTCCCAGCAGTCGTCCGTGATGTGGCCGTTTTGGTCATGGAACGCACAATATTTGCCCTTGTCAAGTCCGCTGATGTGCCTCTGGCAAGTGTGATTTTTCTGTCTTAAAATTGACAAGAATTGAGTCATAAGAGAGCAATTTAAATACATATTTGCTAATTATGTTGATTCTTTGTATGTCAATAATATGCACCTGTTAGTTGTGTTTTTACAGGAAAAAGAAGCAAATTTTGAATTCAAAATTTGAATTCAAAATTTGAATTCAAAACTGTTTTTAATTAATTCTTCAGTTACGTAATAAAGTTTTAATTAAATCTTTACGTTATACGTTTCGGTAATAAAGTTGTAATTAATTATTCCATTACACGTTTCAGGGGTAATTTTGGAAGATGCGGCGAAACCCTAGTTGCTACCTATGCAAAGGTTCCTCTCCACACACTCAATGACACACAATTCAGTCTTCAGAGGAAATCCCACACATTTTGATAATTCCATTCCATCTGGATCTGGAGAGACTGGAGGAGAAGGGCTCTGTGACGTTCTTCGTTCTTCATCTTGTTCCAGTTAAAAAGGAAGAGATTCAAAAAAAATTGCGAGGATGAGCATTTAAACATTACATCACATTTCAAACTATCCTCAATTAGCGCTGAAGCAATTAAGGAAAGAATCTGTAATCAAAGCGCTGAGTCAAAGCACAGCTGGCACTGCAACAAATAATGATAGGATGCTTTGTCAGCATTACATCACGCTGAAGTGTCATCCTTATCTATACACGCAACATCACATGGACCACGCCCATAAACTCAAGTATAAAAAGGGTGGTCCTCCACCATTCCATGTATTCAGATCTGGATCGGGAGAAGAAAGAGACGGCTGCGGAGTTCTTCGTTCTTCATCTTCTTTTTTTTCTTTTTATTTTTAGTTTATGTTGAATTTTAGATCAGCAATCAGTATGTTGATTGGCCAGATCTTTTTATTGTAGTCAGGGTCACGATCCATATGTGAACCCTTGACATGAAGGATTGATTTGTGGTTTTTAATTTATATAATTATCTTTATCTTTACTCTGTGCGAATTTTATATTCCCTTTGTTAGAATTGATCAATCTGATAGTTGGGGATATTCTGAGGATCAAAACCCTAGATAGGAATATTGGGGTTTTGATCTGGAAAGGGGGTAAGATAACAATCTGTCTACGTGCTAGGAATAGACGTGTATACGATTGCAGATGTTTAAATTATCGCGCCCATTGCTTGATCCCATGAGAAATATTGCAAGGAATTGGGGTTTCTCATGGGATTAAAGGGTTAACCCTGCAAGGAATTTAGGGTTAACTATTGAATCTTTTAGATGATAATTTATCTGAGTGATTATATAAATGATTATTATAAATCAATCCGGAATAAAAAGCGGGGATCATTTGGTGAATGAACTCTGGCTACAATGTTTTTCTCATATTTTTCTACAAATCAATTTTCAATTTTATTGTTTTATTTCTCAATCCAAAAACACAAAAACAAGTCTTTATTTTTAATTTCACTCAATCTGACAATATTTGTCACACAAAACCTATTTGAATTACTTCCGTTCTTTTAAGAGAAAGTTTAATTGATATTAGATTCCAATCCCTGTGGAGACGAACTTTATTTATCACTTTATTACTTGTGCGATCGGTATACTTGCCGGGAAGCATCATCCGCTCTTTGCTTTGAGGGGACGAGGTCGGTCGACGTTTCGCATCTCGGTTTGAGCCACTTCTCTCCAGATCTTGGATCTGGGCATGTTTAGTGGGGTGTAGTCTTCAAACTTCATTCTAGGAGAGAGGTCTTCCGTCTTCTTCTCGCGAGCGTCGTTTCCTTTTTTGGACCCCTTGTGGTCCCGATCTCTACCGTTCTTCTTATTTGGACTCCTTCTTGACGGGCTCCGCCCACGAGACTCGACGTAAACCTGCTGCATGTCCTCCACGTCGATGTATTTGTCTGACCTACGTCGGAACTCTTCGAGGTCATTGACCGGGTTCTTGTAGATCGACCTAGCGAGTGGGGAGTCACCGTCTAATCCCGAAATGATTAGGTGGAGGTGCACGGCTTCGGTGAGACCGCGGACCTTTAATGCTGCATCTTTGAATCGATCAAGGTATTTTCTTAATGATTCGTTATCTTTCTGACGAATTCTTCCTAGCGCATATGCCGGCATGGGATGCACTTTGCTAGTTGCGAAGTAAGGCGGAAAGTCCGCGCTAAATCTTCAAACGAGTCAATTGAATTTTTGGGCAGCCTGGTGATCCAGGTCATTGCCTGTCCTGTTAGGGTTGTTGCGAAAATTCTGGCCTTGATGGGTCCTGTGATCCCATTAAACAACATTTCAGTTTTGAAAGCCTCCAAGTGGGCTTCCGGGTCTTGACTCCCATCATATGGAGGTATTCTGGTGCTTTTGAATCTCGGGGGGATGGCCAGGTTCATTAGTCTTTCCGTGAATGGGCTGTCATTAGCTTCATCGTCGTTAAGATAGTTTTGGTTGTTGGCATTGTTCTGGCCTCCTACCTCTTGCTGATTGCCGAGGTGAAGAGCCAGAGTTTCCAGGACATTGACTTCGGCAGCGGGGGCGTTATGGAGTTGGGTACCTCCATTGCCTGCATTAGCGTTTCCGCCAGTATTCTGGTGCTGGTTTCCCCCGTCCTGAGCTTGTGATCCGCTTCCGGTTCCGCCTTGAGCGGTCCGGTTTCGTAATTCAGCTTCAAGCGTTGCCATTCTTTCAGCATCTAATCGTTGTTGGGTTAGGAATCTGTTTTCCATTTCCTGCATCCGCTGGAGGATTGCTCCCATCGCCATTGAGGTAACATTTGGTGGCTCAGATGGGCGGGTTACAATTGTTGTGTTTCCGATTGGTGGTCTAGGAGTCGGCCCCTGTAATCCGACCTCCTCGACCTGTACGTCCACCAGAACCGGGCTAGCGGAAGCCTGGAGCTGCTCCAAACCAGACATTTGGGATGGCCCCTGAGCATTGCCCGACGTGGATCGTGTGTTGGTCATGGTGTTATGGGAATCGAATTTTACCGAGTCCCCACAGACGGCGCCAATGTTAGGTCCGAGGTAGACCGTATTGCTATACCAGATGGTATGCGCTCAGAGATGATGTATATGCCTGATATACTGGGCTTAAATGCCGAGGTCCCAATCACTGCGCACAAGCAATATGCTTTACAACCAAGGGGTGGTGTGTGCACAATGAGTGGAATAAGCTAGGCCATTCAGAGGTGTGTACCTGGGATGTCTGAGCTCTTATTTATAGGGATACCTGGCTAGGTTGCTGAGCTCCCACAGTTGAGATTCGGTCCGACTTAGTCGGCCTCAACTAGTTTGTTCCATCTGTTGAGATTTGGCAGTATCTCTTAACGAGATATCCTAGGGCAGCGGTTCTCAGAGGCTTATCCGTAACAGGCAACAACTTTATTTTTTTTTATACAACGATGTCTTTCGTATATAATTTTTTTTTTTTTTAAATGCAATAATCCCCTTTAGGAGTCATGTGTTCAATCAGGGAGTTTCAAGGGCCAAAGGGATCAACATACATGCAAGGTCTAACGGGTTGATCCCAACCCTCAGATAAGGAAATTTAGTGATTGTGCAAGGTTTTTAAACACTGGATTTAATAACTTTTATATAAAAAAAGATTATTAAAACTAATAAGTACTAAAGTACGTTAAAATCACTAAAATCATAATTGATTTGATTTGAATTGAATTAATTTAGAAATATGTTTGGAATATATTTTTAAAAAAATATATATCTATATTGATTTATAAATGTTGTTTTTATTTGAAACACGTCAAATTAACAAAATGCATTACGTTTTTTTTTTTTTGGTAGGAAATTTTATTACCTCTTTTTGGTATAAAGTTTTATTACTTTTTTTTGGTACAAAATTTTATTACTTTTTTTTGGTATAAAATTTTACTAATTTTTTTGTTTGGTAGAAACATTGATTACGTTTTAACTCTTAAGTATTTGAGGAGAGATATTCTTAGTACCAATACATTCTACTACCAACTCATTACCTATCTAATCACTATTGGATTAACATTTTCTCTTTTTTCAAAAACTTTTTAATATTCTCTCTCTTTGATTCAATGGTGATTAGATAAGTAGTAAGTTAGTAGTAGAAAATTTTGGTAGTAAGAATATCCTTCCTCGTAGTATTTTACTTTCTTAACCTAAACATTAATTGGTAAATGGACAAATAAATAAGAATGAAATTATCAATTCAAATTGATAATTTTTAGGTATTTGAATAGATTTGATTTATTTCTGTTTTAGGTATTGGAATTGATATTTTTTTTTCTTGTATCATTTCAAAAAAAAAAATTATCAATTCAAATACCTAAAACAGAAATAAATCAAATCTATTCAAATCTAATCCAATTTATTTTGATGGTCAAATACACACAACTTAAATTAAAAAGTATTTAAAAATCTAATAATTTTTTTAACTTTTATAGATTAAAAAAAATTTAATTACAAATCAAATTAAATCTTAAAATTAATAATTATAGAAACATTATTAAATATTTAATCATAATTTAATCTTTTTCCTTATTTGATAGTCAATTTCTTATTATATCATTATAATATATTTTTTAGGAAAAAGTATTTATCCTTTTAAATGACACAATTTATATCCTTTCACTCTGAGGTGTGATCCACATCTTTATTTTTTTTTGTCAACTATCTCTCATCCTTTATCTATCTCTTTCTCTCTCTTAAAATGACACACATTTTACCCTATTTTTTATGTATGACTGAAAAAAAAAATATAAAAAACAAAATCGGCAGTTTCTAAACGCTAACAGGGGCAATAAAAGCCCAAGAAGCAACAAAGTTCATCCGTGCACACTTCCTCCTTTTCTCAGCTTCAATCCTCAAAATCCACTCAACTCTGAATTCATCGAATCTCCGTTACTTTTTCTCACCAAAAACGCACTCAGTGTCCGTGAATTTGTTCATTCTCGAATTCCACATTCAAAAATTATTCTCCTTTTTCCCAAACAAAAACCCCAAATTCTCTCTCTCTCTCTCTCTCTCTGATAAATAAGCCAAAACTTAAATATAACCTCCATCACTCAAAGATAAGCTCAAAGTCATAATCATTCACTCTCCATCCTTCAAAAACACACACCCAGCAAAAGAATCAGAATAAAAACTCAAGAATATTCCTCTTTCTCTCCTCCCTAATAAAACCGTTTTCTTCATTTGTTTTTTTTTAAGGTATCTAAGCTTTTTCGAGGAAAACAAGATAAGAGAGATGTCGACCTTAGTCTTAGAAAGCTTGGTTGTGTTCCCATTTTTCTTCATGTTCCTCACAATCTACCTAATCGGTTACTTTATCATTTTCCCCAATTGGAGCCCTAAGAACCGACCCGAATTCTCAAGCTGCCTGATATCCCTCTTTCACGGCACTCCGGCGGTGTTTCTCGCGGCGGCCGCCATACTCGCCGACCCGAACCGCGGCTTCGCCGCCGCCAATACAAGCTTCCAGAAGTTGGTCCTGGATTACAGCATCGCTTACTTCCTCATGGATCTGCTCCACTACATAGTGTTCTTCCCCAACGACGTGCTCTTCATCGCTCACCACCTCGCCACTCTCTTCGTGATCGTCACGTGCCGTCACGTTGTCTCGCATGGGGCTTTCGCGGTGCTGGTGCTGCTCCTCCTCGCTGAGGTAACCAGCGCGTGCCAGAACGTGTGGACCATCGCCGGTGTTCGTCGGCGTGAGGACCCACTCGCCGCCAAAGTGTATGATGCTTTGTCAGCGCCGTTTTATGCGTTGTATTCGGTTGTTAGGGGTTTTGTTGGTCCTTATTTTGTGTTCAGAACGATTGTGTTCTATGCTGGTGGGAATGCGCGTGGTCTTGTTCCCTTGTGGGTTTGGGTTTCTTGGGTTGTGGTTGTGCTTATGGCCATTGGTTTTAGCATTATGTGGATTTCGAACCTTTGGCTTCAGCTCTTTAGGGAAAGAACAAGAAAATTAGAGGAGAAAATTAGATAGGGATTGATTTGTAAGCACTCAGAATTAGCAGTGTTGTTCCAATTTGTTTGATATTACTGCTGATTGTTATTATAATGTTAATTTATTGTTTTCGGCGACAAGTTTTGGAACTTTTGCGTTGGTTTATTGTGGTTTTAGCAAAATCAATGTTTCTTTTATTTTTATTTTCTTTTTTTGGATGATTGGTTGATTATCATGGTTTTTGGTATATTCTTTTTTGGTATAATGAATCAATTTAAGTGATGAGATTTAGCCTATATATTTTATTTTGTTTTTAATTTATCGTTTTCCCCTCGTTCCTTTGCATATTTAGCATCTGGTTCTGTAATGATTTAAGTGTATTTGATGGTTGTTTTGAAGCTTTTCATTTTATGCATCGTGTTGGGGATTTAGTTTTATATGGAGTTTTTACATCTGCATATTGCAGCTGTTAAGTACTATTTGGTTTACTTTTTTTCTTGTTCCAAACACTGGTTTCATTGCTGCTAGAAAGAAACAACTCTTGGGTGAGCCATCACTGGGGATATCCTCTTTAAGTACTATACTGTGTTTGTAAGGTTTATGTTTTGAGTGAGGATGGGTAGGTCTAGCTTTCATTGAGAATCTTTAATTTCGCTTTTAATAGTGGCACACACATATTTCGTATAAATGCACGCATACCTGGAGTCTGGAGAAATGGTATAAACCACGCCTTTTTCTGACATATTTGCTGCCAAAATAGGTTGTGAGGCTACATGGTTGGAATTACGTGTTAAATTTTCTGAGCAGAGGAATTTTTGGGGTCACAGCTACATATCATTTCCCTTATGACGAATAAATAGGTTGTTGTGAAACAAGCTTGCAATAAAGTATTAACTTGAGGTTGGAATGACATGTCTTAATCATCTCAAAACTCATGATTGAATAATTGATGTTACTTGTAAGTTTAGGGGCGGCGCTCATAATGGGCTTGCGAATTTTGGTGTAGGAACTTAATTAAACGAATCCATCAAAATATCCAAGAGCCAATAAAAGAGTTGCCACACATTGTGAAGGCCGAACCCCACATGATATGAAACTGGGGGGAAAATGCCAGTCCAAAATGTATGGTTAATGTAAATGAGGTTGAAATGAGTCACACTGAACTTGGCTTGTTTGTAAATTTGTTTGTTTTTTCGGATGTGTGCGCCGTGAAAACGCTATCTTATCATTTTGTTGTTTTGAAAGGTGCTATTATTTCGAGCGGCAAACATTATTTTTGATGTTACACCTCCCATTTAAATTAAAAAAATAAAATAAAAAATCGAATTGTGCCACATGGCCCAATAGGTGGAAGGCTCAGCTTCTAGCACCTTCAGAAGGCATGGAAGACCCTTAGGCTTTGTTTGGGAGTTGGTTTTTGGAGGGGAAGGAAGGGGAGGGGAGGGGTTTAGTAAGCCCTTCCCTTGTTTGAGAGTTTAAAAATATGGGGGAAGGGAATTGGGGAATTTTGATAAACCCTCCAAAATTCTCCTTCTTCTTAAAATTAAAGTTCCCCCAATTTGGGGGATTTAAGGGGAAAATATTAAAAATTACTTATCTACCCTTAGCATTAAGATATGAAAACTACATAAATAAGAATCATTAAAATATAATAATTATATTAATTTTTTAAAAAGGGTAAAATGATAAAAATATCTCATTGATCCTCCATTTTCCTCCCTTACCATTTTTTTAACTCCCAAACAAGGGGAGGGAATACCCTCCAATTTCCTTCCTTCCCTTCCCCTCCCTCCCCCTTGGATCCCCTTCCTTCCCCCTTGGATGAATAATAGAAATGACGTTTATTAACATTAGCCTCGGTCATCTTCCTATTTTTTTTTAAAAAAAATCACATCTAGTTTTTACTAGAGATAATTTCGATTGGAACGACACCACGATTAATATTTTAAACCACCTTCAAAAATGATATTGAAGAAGATCGAATACATATTTTCACCCTCATCCGCTCAGCATCCATGTACTGAATTACCATCATTTGATTTTATCTTCTTCTTTTTTTAAAGATATTAACCGGTATTTGAATTTATACTAGATCCTATCAATTTGATTTTAGATTTATCTCTTTCCATCCTTCTCATGAATCCAAGAATTACAAATTTCAAAATTCAAATTTATTATCTTTTCCCACAAATCAAATCAAATCCTAAAATCTAGTTGGGTCTTCACTAGACCAAGAGTACTCCACCCATTTTTAAGTAACACAAAAAGGTGCAATAACCCTCTATTCAGTGAGTTGAAGTTAGTTACATTTGAGCTTGATGAATGGCTCAATGCCAATCTCAATCAAAGCAGCGCTTCTTCAAACGAAGTACCTTGAAGCTTAATTTTCGGTGTTACATGCTGGATAATATGGAAGACCAGGAATAGTTTAGTCTTCGAAGGCATCCAACTATAGCAAAGCGAGATTTTCTGTAACACAAGAGGGTTGGTCAACAACATTATGATAGCTAACAAATTATATCGTTCTAGCGGGATTCTCTTTCTCCAGAAAAAAAGGAGAATCTAATTAGGTAGGCAAACCCACCAGATGTTTGGATGCAGATGGGAATGGATTCTCTCATATGAAAAAATGGTCATATGGTCATGTTATTTGATAACAATCACTGATGAGATAAAAGAGAGAAAAATATATAATTTTAAATGAGTGATTGTGATCAAAAAAAATATGATCACATGATCACTTTTCCACGTGAGAAGATCCATTCCCAATCCAGATTAATGTTGATGGCTCTTACAATAAGGAAAGAATGATTTCTAAATTAGATAGGTATGGGATTTTCCCTTGTATCCAAAAAAGAAGTTACAATTGAGCTGTTGGGGTCTTCTATACAAGTTTAGGTTATCAGGTTCCTCGTTAAATGCATAATGGTAGTAATTGCTCTAATTAATTGAAGGGTGGTTCCTTGGTAAATGCATATTAGTATTTACTCACAATATGAACGATTAAATGCATCATATTAGTTATTAAAGTCGTAATTCCTTGATAAAAGACATAATTAAATGCTTTCTCAATTAAAGCTGACTGTAGTCTTACACCTACGAAAAGATGGAAGGCCATTGGTGAAATACGTCCAATTCTTTATAATAAACGAGACAAAAATAATCTTGTTAAGATCGAGATCTTAACTAAAATGGGAAGGAAATTAAAAAATTGTAAAACATAAAATCGTAATGTAAAAAAAATCGTACAAAATTGTAAAAATGTAAGAGCGTTTGAAATATTAGTAAAATCGTTTTGATGAAGAAAAAAAAAATCGTAAAATCGTAGTGATAAATCAAAATTTTAACAATAATGGACAAAAAAATACGTCCAAATTTTCTTTTTAAACTCTTCAAAAAAAAAAAAACGCGACAAAAAAATAGTTCACTTGCATTAGTGAGTGAATACGTCCAATTTTTGAAAATCATGCATCATTCAAACAAACAATTACACTAAATTTGAAGGAAATAATTTCAAATAATTATGAAATGCTTAAACCCAGAATTCTCTCCTTTCTGTTTTTCATCCAATAAACTGAACAATGCATCGCGCTATGTGGGACCAATGTTTTTGAAAGTATAGACACTTGCGAAATTTTAAATTTCAATGTTGCATTAAAATATGTAACTAACCAAAATTAATTAGAGAGGAAGAGGAAGACTCCACGTCCAACAGAAATCAATACTATGAGACAATGTTGCATGTTCAGAACTAACAAGTACACTGCCTGCAAGTTGCCACAAAATCGTAAGGTTGCTACTCTGGTCATAGAATCCGCCTACCTTACAAATAGAGAAATTGCCTTCGCTTGCCGTCATACCTAAACAGGGTTAAAAAATCTGGCAATTGACTTGACTAATACATTAAAGGTTTAAATATACTTTAAAATATTACAATTTTATTATTTAGTCTTTCATTTCTTTCTCAAAAGGTTCCCTTGATAATTTTTTCTTTATTAAGTGCATACGTAATGTGTTACTTACGAATATTTGGTGAATGACTTGGTAGATGACGAAATCTTTGTGAATTTATAGCTAATTAAATATATGATTTACTGGTGATAATTTTTAACATGACACAAAAAAAATTATATTCAGGTTAATCCGTTTTCAAATTTGTGTATGTTTGTGTTGATAAAACCAACGTGAAAGAATTTGTAATGTGTCCAGTGGCGGAGCCGGGCTCCAATCGAACCCTGGGCCAAAAAATTATATGTATATTTATTTTTCTTAATTTTAGTTAGTTTATATCATAATATATATTAAATACAAAACACTTGTGCAGAAAGCATAAAAAAGAATTAAATTTTATTGGATATATTTTAACTTTTGAGTAAATATTTTTTTCTCCTCAGTAAATTTCACAATGTCCGCTTTACTCTAACAAATAAAAAAGCTATTTGTGGTACTAAGAAATTCAAAATGAACTCATTTAGTTGAAATTGTGGTTCCACATAAATTCAAAAAGACCCACATTAGTCCCTCAAAAGAACTAAAATAGGTTCACTTTGAATTTCTTAGGGACCACGAATAGCCTTTTATTTGCTAGGGACTAAAGCGAGTATCGTGAAATTTGCTAAGGACCGAAAATGGTATTTACTCTTGATTTTTTTATATAAATGAAAATCGAACACATAACTTGATACAACTTACCCAAATCTCTTACCAAATATATTTTAATTTTTTGATAGGGCCAAATTATAATTCTAGACTGGGCCGAATTATAATTAATTATATAATTATACATGATAAATATAATTTGTTAAAATTTAGCTCGAGTCGAGGCCACATCTAACTAACACGTGGCTCCGCCACTGATTGTGTTGCGTGTTAACTCGTAAATATGAAATCGACTCGCATTAATATTTTTATCGGTTATTTATGTCGTATCATGCTAACCTGCAAAATAAAAAAATCATGTTCATGTTGAAGGTTTTAATATGTTTTTAAATTTGTATCATGTCATGATGAATATATTAGTGTTTGCATCAAATTTGTATCATATCGTATTAACCTGAATTATCACATCTAAATCATTCTACATATCAAGTACATTTCCATTTAAATTGGTAATCTTGTTGACAAATACAAATGATTATTAACTAAATAGTCATCAAATCATATTAATTCATGGATTTTGATGTGAAATTTCTGGGCAAATAAAAATTAATATATTACTATTTTAATATAAACTTTTGTTTTGAAACAAAATATAGATCTATTGCATTCAAACACTCTTAGAATTGGACAGTACCACTCACGCCCAGGTTCAGGCGTGACTAAGGAGAGACAGACGCCCAATGTTGGGCTTGACCTAGCAGGAGAGAGACACGCCGACTGCCATGCGTGAGTGAGGAGACATGCCCCACTACGGGCGTGACCCATGTGCTCTATAAAACCCCCAATTTTTCACTTTTTCACTTCACACCTTCTGTCTAAACTTTGCTCTGACTTCCCTCTAGATTTTTTCTTGAGTTTTTTTGCACAATGAAGCTCTTTCAGTTAAGTAAGTCTCAATATTTTCTTTCTATATTGTTTTAATTACAGCAATAGATATATTATACTTGTAACCTAGGAAATTATTAGTGCTATAGGAAATAGTTATTTGCTTAGAAAATGGTTAGAGACTTAGAAATTATTAGTGAAGTAGGGTATGATTAGTGATTAACATGATTATAGGGAATTATAATATATGCACACATACTTCTAATAAA
This sequence comes from Gastrolobium villosum, assembly GCA_032173675.1. Taxonomy (NCBI): domain Eukaryota; kingdom Viridiplantae; phylum Streptophyta; class Magnoliopsida; order Fabales; family Fabaceae; genus Gastrolobium; species Gastrolobium villosum. Next base: position 27,552 of record JAVKPL010010719.1, read on the forward strand.
AAAATAATTTAATTTATTTTAAATGTTGGACTACGCAATTAAATTATTTATAAATTAATTAATTATGATAATGAATTTGTAATTTTAATAGTATTGAATTATGGCTAATTCATCTTCATTCGAGTCGTTGTGGTCGGCATCTGATCACGAGGCCGAGCCTTCCGATCCCTGTACACATGTCCTTTCTGGACCATATAGGTGGGAGGTACTTCGGAAGAGGACACAGTGCACCCACGTTTCACAGACCGTGTGGAAAGAGGATAAGATTAGAGCATTGAAGACTCGATGAGGTAAACCAGAGGGGGGACTAGCTCATGGTTATATTCCAGACGAAGTTGCTGACTATCTCACACAAGGTGGTTTTATACATGTGGCACGTATGCGTCATATTCAGGTATGTATTTTAGAATGTAATGTATTATATTGCGTTTACAATTTTTTTTTATAAATTTTTGAATTGTAACCATGAGTTGATAATTATCACACTTATATTTCAGATTGATCCTGCCCTTATTAGTGCTTTGCTTGAGAGATGGAGATCAGAGACACATATGTTTCACATGACTCAGGGAAAGATGACGATTACATTACATACGTGGCTACTATACTCGGATTGCCTACTGACAGACAAGTAGTTACTGGACGTACTGCTTTGGATTGGACGACAGAGTGTGAGCAGGTTTTTGGTCATGTGCCCATTGAGGGCACTAAGCTTTTAGGTGGAAATCTACATATTTCATACCTTGGTAAACTGTATGCCCATTGAGGTCTAGTTGCTGAGGATCCGATGGAGGTGAGGTGTTACACTAAGGCGCACATCGTTCGATTATTAGGGCCATGGCTCCTCTATGATAAATCAGGGATAACAAAATTGCATGTCGTTACATTCCATTGCTTAGAGGGGAGTTTGAGCAGATTGGTGGATATAGTTGGGGGTCTGCAATTCTCAGGCATTTGTTTAGACAAGTGTGCGTGTATAGACCCGCATAGGATAGACACTGGTGGGTGCCACATGTTGTTTCAGATCTGGGCTTGGATCAGATTCCTCCTCATTGCTCCATATCTAAATTCATTAGTGCCCCCTTCAATTTTTCATTTCTAAATCCTTGATTAAAATTACTAACAATGTGTTGAAAGCAAAACACATGATGCGCATGCAGTGGCTGCCAACCAAGGTAGGGTAGTTCTCCACAGCAGATAATATGCTAGGATGCCTATCTGAAATGAAATATATGTTTTTCACTTGCGTAACATGCATGCGAATGTTAGCGAAGACGTATTCTCAAGCTTCTAAGGTCTCACCCAATGGAAAATGCAAGTGGAAAATACTCATTATTTCCATCCTTCCACTTTTCTACCATTATATTATAGAACAACACGAATAAAATCAGAATTCGAAGTCATTCTTAAATATATTAACAAAAAGCACAAAATAAAGTATGAATAAACAAGTGACAATGTACGTAAGAGTAAGGTTTAATGATGGCGAAGAGTTATGAAGAGTGTGGAGATGAGAGGGGTTTCAATAGGGGAGAACTGGGCTACTTATGCCTAGAGTAGGAAGGTTAGGCACATGGGTCATGCCCACGGTGGGGCGTGTCTCTCTCCCAACTCACGCCTAGTAGTGGGTGTCTCTTTCTTGCCAGGTCACGCCCAACATTGGGCGTGTCTCTCTCCTTGATCACACCTTACTGTGGCCATGAGTGGTCCTTCCCAATTTTGGGAGTGTTTGACAGCAATAGATCTGTATTTTTTTCAAAATAGATGTTTTTCGTAAATAAATATTAAAATAGTAATATATTAATTTTTTTGCTGAAGTTTTGGAGAAAAGTTTGGTCGCTTCCGACGTGACATTACATTATTATTAATTTTTGGCCTTATATATAACTTGCTTTATATGTATCTAGATATATTCATCTTAATGGACTCGGTGTGGCCGAAGTTCATAGATAATGATATTTGAAATACAAAGCTATGGTATTTTAAAATAATTCGTATTTGCAATTTATTTCGTAAAGAATAAAATATATTTTAAATTATATTTTAATGAAACATTTAAATGTAAATGGAAGGTTTGGATTTTGTCATGTCCCTGCTTGGTTAATGACTTGAGGATAGTTGGATGAAAGAGCAAATCATGGTAATATTTATACTTGTTATTAAGTGGAAATCTTTATTACTATTTCATTACGTTCTTAAATAATAAAGTAGGTATAATGAAGCAACTAATGGCTAAGAGGAGACATTAAACTAAAGGACATTTCTTGTAAGGCAGATTATGAATTGTGTAAGTAAGTATATATGTAATTTATAAGTAAGAAAGTTGAACAAATCATATATAATATGCAGTTAACTTGACATGCAAGTAAGAATTGCAATTTAATGAAGAATGGAAAAAGTTTATCCACGTTTTAATGAGTTTAGCTTCCGTATTTATGTGATTACTTAGCTATGTTTAATACCATTCTAATTTTAACAAACCGGTCCAGAACGGGGTACTACATTTTGTGGTATTAGAGAAATTTCTAGGAAAAAACTGACAATATTAGATTGAGGAAGTTTCTTGTTTTATGATTCTTTGTGTTTGACATGATAATACCTTACTAGACAATGAGTATGAGTTTGGCCGACTCATTCTTAAGTATGACGATTGCTTTTATCATGGTAAACATCGGGATACATTCAGGTGACTTCCTTAGATGTAAAAGACTATATAGGAATAAGAATCCTTAATGAAGTAATCTTGATTAGAGTTATATATAAAGTAAGTCAATGAGGTATGACATGCATATGACTGTGAAATGGGACAACGATATTTATTTGAATGATAGCAATTTGAGAAACTCATAATTAATTTTTAAATAAGACTCTGTGGTTTTTCTTGATTGAATGTTAGTTGGATAATGGTGTGATACCTTACTTTATGTTGTTTATTCGATGGATCTCTAATCAAAAGATTGATATGAGCATTCCAGTGATGGCCGATGGCCTGGGAAATTGTTTGATTTGGCATTCCTGTGATGGCCGGTGACCTAGGGAATGGCTTGGTTAAGTTTGTTGCATGCTGCATTGACATATATATTGTAGTATATACTTGAGTTGTTGATTGAACATTGGTGTGAATCTATTTTTATGCTAGGAATATTGGTGTTATCCTAGAAAATAGGATGAGATTGTAAGTTACAAAAGTCAGATGTGTAATTGAGACTGACTATATGCGATTGTGTATTCTAGAGTATGGTAATGTGTGTTTTATACTATTGAATGTTGTAATGATGTGTTTAATAATATAAAATGGTTAACAAAATTGATTGAGTGAGTTATTGGCCATCAGTATATTTATGGACTATCCCTAGAGGGGATGTATCCGAAGAAGTTGCCTTTGAGGAGTTTGGGCTTTGTTTGGGATTCTATAACACGCTAAAGCCCAAAAAAAGGGCTATTACAAGAGTATAAGTCCAAAATTCATTTATTTATGTTTGAGTATATACTTGAGCCCAAAGCCCACAATCATATAACTCAATAGTCATATTCCAAAGCTTGTCAACTAAGATATGTCCCATCAATTTTCTCAATCTATCTTAGGGATTGACCATCTATTATTAATCAAAGCTCATATTGACCAACAAATGATTAATTATCCAATTCAATTTTTTTTTTTGGTGAAAATTATCCAATTCAATTATATACACTAAAAGCCTCTCAAGTTGAACTCCTTGATTAATATCACTAATAACGTGACTATGTATTATTCCTTTGTAAAATATCAAAATTGATTGATATGTTTTTTATCACTTTAATCAATCATTTATTTCTTTGACTATAAAAGTTTCTCTAATGGATCTTGTGCATCGGCCAGTATCTTTAATGTCCAACTACGTTATATATCTAGAGGATATTTCATACAAATCTCATATTATTTATTTCATAAATATCAATAATCAAATAATCCCACTCTCAAAATGCAAGAGTTATTGGTCGTCAATAAATCAGACCTTAACCATTGCTAAACCAAAGAATAATGATAATTATTCAATTATGTATTTATAATAAACTCATGAATAATTGTAATAAAAATTATGCCTTATGACTAAAATTCAGCTTCAAACAAATCTCTCTTTGATCCTTTTAATATGAATATTAATTATTTGGTTTTCTTAGAAGAAGAACAAAAAAGCATGGTGTCTATTTAGGTTTTTCTTACCTTTTAAGCCCAAATGGCACATTAGTATAAGTTCAACATGGTTGCCATAGACGATGCTAGAGATGATACTAAAAGTGACTATGATGATAGTGCATAGGATTAGACATATAAGCTAGGGACTGAAATTTCTATAAACATAGATGATGTGGACATTGACCTAATTAAACCAATAAGAAATAAAAGAATGACTTCAAATATCAACAACCCATTACCAGAATGCCCTCTAAGGGACGATCAAAGGGCTAAAGATAGTATAAGAGCAAACTTGAATCCCCAAAACTAGTTTATGCTTGCACCAGAGGATGAGTACCTCTCTGATGGAACATTTTGGAGAATATAAAGAGCACGGGTTTGAATTCGTCACTGATCAATAGAAAGTTAGTGGTTTTTGTTTCTATTTTTTGTTTCTATTTATGTTTATATGTCGATGACTGTTCTAGTTATTGTTTTAAGGTTTGTTGCTTGCAATGGAAGAGGTAATAGCTGAACTTTGTCATAGATTCTATGAGACATGTATGGACCAACTTCTACGAGGACTTTAAGGACATGGTATTGCTAGACCAACTATTATGGAGAAATTACATGAAAAAATTATTGACATGAAGCATAAGTTTGACGATGCTTCAAAGTGGATGAGCAGAATACCCATTAAGTATTGGAAAAAAATTGAACCTTCATATTTGACAAAATGTTAAAATTTGTTGAACAACTATAAGAAATTCAATGGAGCAATTGGTAAGTTTGGTTGCAAATATATACTAACTTTAACTGTAGTTATCATGATACATATCATGAAACACCTTAGGCTCATAAGATACACGTGACCCATAAGACTATAGCTTCAAAGTTGGTTGGAGACAATAGAAGTTTGAGTAGGTACTCGATTCTTACAAGGACACAGATGCTGAAAGGTACACATGCCTGAGGTATAGATCTTGTTCACCAAGAAAATGTGCAGTGGACCTAGCTGAAGCCACTTGCTCTTGCTAGTTGTGGGACTAACTTGTCTGGATGTAGAGGTGTTCGCGGTTTGGATTGGATTGGTTATGGAAGTAAAAATCATCTGATCCAATCCCTTCGGTTTGACCATGTAATCATCCATTCGGTTTGGAATTTTTTTTCAAATCCGATCCAATCCAATCAAATTTTTTCGGTTTGAATTGGATCGATTTTCGATTTTTTTTAAAAAAGCCTAAAATTTATATGGTGATTATTGTGCAAATAACACATATTTTGTATGTATTGGCTTTGTAAAGTTTGTATGATGATTATTGTGCAATCTAGAAATATCATACACCGAAATCTAATTTTCAATATAATACAACAAAAAGTTGAATTACTATCTTTTACCTCCAATAAAAAAATTACATTGCGGTTGCTTAAGATACGGAGTAACATAGATCAAAAACATAACATAGATCAAAAGCATAACATAGATCAAGCACAAAAAAGCGTTGACAACATGATGGAATTGACATTATTTTACCTCCAACAAAAAAAAATCAATAACTCATGCAATAAAAATATGTTATGTATCTTACTAAAAAAAAGCATAACATAGATAAGTACAACCAAAAATGGAGAAACATATGATTAGGATATTGTATTTAATTAGGATCCAGAATTTTATATTTGATTAGGATTTTACATGCAACTATTATTTATCAAGAATTTTATATTTAATTAGAATTATATATTCTCTTGCGTTTAGAAACTGATGGATTAATGTGTCTTGGATTTAGAATTTTGCTATATGATTTTTGGGTTATGATTGAAAAATAGGCCCAAGTAAGTAGGGGTAAGGTTGGGAAATCATTGGATCAGTTTGGATTGGATCAATTTTCACCAACAAAAAATCAAAAATAGATTCAATCCAATTAAATTTACGATTTATTTTTCTGTTTTCGGTCTTTTAGTTTTTGATTAATTCGATTATCGATATTCGATTCGATCACCGCGATTTGGATCAGTTGATGAAAACCTCTATTTAGATGATCCATTAATCTAGAGACTGACTTGTATAGTACTTTAATGTATGGACCAAAGTGTTAAATAATAAACTCATATTGAACAAGATAATAACATTAATTAATATTACTCCTAATTTTATAATTCTTTGTAAAGGTGTAATAAATGAGTAGAGAAAATAGTGAACTATTTGGAACAGTGACCATTGTGCCACTGTTCCAAGACTTTTTTTACCTAAATGCCACCGTGACAGACTTTTTTCCCAAACTGCCACGCAGGCAAGTTCGCTTGGGGTTGTAGCGAACTAGGTATGGTGATGTGTCAGCTTCCTGTGGTCAACAAGTTCGCTACTTGATGTAGCAAACTTGTATGCAATAAATGCTCCTGCTGCTTCCCACCTGCCCAGACACGTGGCAGACTGCAGTGAAGTTCGCTGGGCAGGCAGACGAACTCGTCCCAACGGCTCAAATGCCATGTCGCAGCCATGCAACAAGTTCGCTGCGGTGGCAGCGAACTTGCTCCAACGGACTATGAAGCACGGACACTTGTAAAAAAAAGGAAGAGTCGGGTCCGACACGCTCCGACACGGCGACACGCTCCGACATGCTCCGACACGGTGTCAGACACGCGGTTGACTTTTTCCGACACGTTGACCATTCCGACACGGGAATTTGACCGTGTCCGACACGGTCAAATGGCATTTTCGTAATTTTTATTTTATTTTTTTAATTTTAATTTTAATTTTTGATTTTTTTTTAATTTTTTTTAAAAAAATTAAAATATATTAATAAAGCTCCCACCTGATCATATCTATTTTATTTTATTTTTTGTCTTTTTTCCCCTTAAGTAGATAAGAGATCATCTCAGCATCATTGTTGTCAATTCCTATTTCGCTCTTGTTGTATCTCATTCTCTATGATCTCTCTCTAATATGATTTGTTCTATCTATCTGATATTATATATCTCTCATCCCAGTTTTTATTTTTTTATTAAAGCTTCCATCTTTATAACGTGTTGGTAGGTATTATTAATTTAGTTTCATTTTTTTGTTAAATTATTAAATATTAATGAAATATACATTATATAAATTAAAAATATTATTTAATATTAAAACGTGTCCCAACGTGTCGAAATCCATAATTTTTTAGGATTGACGTGTCGTGTCGTGTCGTGTCACGTGTCGCGTGTCGGATCGGTGCCACATAGCCAACGGACATATTTCCCCACCCCTATATAACCCCCCTCCCCTATTTCTCCATCTCCTTTCTCCCTCTCACTCTATCTCTTTAAATTTTTTTCATTCTCTCTCATTGTCTTTCTTTGTCAACATTTAAGGTTAGTATTTAATAGCTTTTCTTTTATAGTTTAATGTATTATATTTAAATGTTGTTAATAAATATGTTTAGCATGAAATCTTAGGTTAGTTGACTTTATAGCTTTATGTATTGTATTTATATGTTGTTAATAAATTTATTAGCATGAAACTTTAGGTTTGATGACATAATAGTTACAATAGGATATAATTGTTTCTCATGAATGTATGATTTTTTTTTTTTGGGTAAGCAATGTATGATTTAATATTGTTGTTGTTACATTTTTATATTAATATTTGTTATATAAATATTTTAATTAATTATATTAGGGCTTAATAATAATATTAGGCATTATTTTATATAAAATTTATATTAATGTTGTTAAATTTATTAATTAATAATTTATAATTACGCTTTAGTTTGTAAAAGATTATTTGTTATGTTGTTAAAAGTTAGTGATTACTAATTTTTCCTTAGGCATCAATTTATAAAATATTTTTCTGAATGTTGTTAAATATAGTAATTAATAATTTATCCTTAGGCAACCCATTATAAAATATTTTTTGTGAATGTAGTTAAATTTTGTAATTACTAATTTATCCTTAGGGTTTAGTTTATATAATAGGTTTTTGGGAATGTTGTCTGTAACAGCCCGTTGTACACCGGTATTGTTAACATTAGTTATGATATTAAGCGCAGTTACAATCACATCAATTCATTTATAAAAATGCGAATAATTTTTTTTCGATTATTACGCAAGTAGTTGAAAATATAAAAAGCGTAATAATTAAAAGTTGTGACCATAACTGTAAACTCTTGCGGAATACTTATCTATACTATTTTTATAGCTTACTTTACTTATTATAAGACACTAAGGGGTTCCCATAAACCCACTTAGCCAATTTCACGCTTTTGCGTTTTCTACACATCCGAACATGGTTAGGTCTCTGAATTTCTGCGGACGCACAGTAAAAATTCAATCCTTCATATCTTGTTATATTTCTTTCTTACTTAATTACCTTTCTAGAAAGCTATCACACGCTTGGTTTCGAGCTCGTTTGCTCCGGTTATCGCCGTTTGAAGTTGGACAATCAAATTTGCCAACCAACCCCAAAACAGCTCCAAACATCCCTCACTCCATGAATTACTGCACCGAATCCACTTATCCATTTTCTCTCAAAATTTTACACCATAAACTAGAAACCTAGATCTTAGATTTGATATATATACGCTTAATTTTACTAAGAAACGAAGCGGGAATAAAATTCCCAAAACAGACCAGAACAGCCCCCAATTGCAGGGCCAGAATGTAACGCCTGGCAACTTGCAAGGATTAACGACTGTCCCCACACACTAACACGAGACTTTTCAGCGTGCTTTGTCCTCACTCGCACACTTCCCGGGAAAACTTCCCAGGAGGTCACCCATCCCAGAATTGCTCCAAGTCAAGCACGCTTAACTATGGAGTTCTTCTGATCCGGGCTACCGAAAAGTAGATGCATCTTGTTAGTATAGGTAGTACCAATTAATTCTTATAAGCCATTCCCAACTGTACTGTCCCATACCAGCACAGTCTCTGGAATCCCTCTCTTTCCGGTGTTATTCGATTCATTCATGTACCCCCGTCGCTGGAAGCCTGCCAGGAGCCGCTCCTTGTCCGTGCCCTTGCGCACCGGCGATCACTCCCCGCCCTCGTCAGCGCCCGGGATGTTACATGCCCACCAGTTTCCGCCTGGTTCGTCCTCGAACCACACCGTACATGAGAGGCCCTGCTCTGATACCACTTGTAACGCCTGGCAACTTGCAAGGATTAACGACTGTCCCCACACACTAACACGAGACTTTTCAGCGTGCTTTGTCCTCACTCGCACACTTCCCGGGAAAACTTCCCAGGAGGTCACCCATCCCAGAATTGCTCCAAGTCAAGCACGCTTAACTGTGGAGTTCTTCTGATCCGGGCTACCGAAAAGTAGATGCATCTTGTTAGTATAGGTAGTACCAATTAATTCTTATAAGCCATTCCCAACTGTACTGTCCCATACCAGCACAGTCTCTGGAATCCCTCTCTTTCCGGTGTTATTCGATTCATTCATGTACCCCCGTCGCTGGAAGCCTGCCAGGAGCCGCTCCTTGTCCGTGCCCTTGCGCACCGGCGATCACTCCCCGCCCTCGTCAGCGCCCGGGATGTTACACAGAACAGGGCAGCAGCGTTCCACGACCAACACAGGGCTGCGCACAACTCATAAAAGTCTAATATTTTGACACAATGTAGGAGACATCTCAAGCTTCGAAATGGCATATGGCACGTCCCTATCGGACCTCTATGGAGGGAGATATGCTCTCCCGAAGTTCACCTAAAATCTGCCAATTCTACAGAAAATTCGCCAGAGTTTCCTTTGTGTTTACAAAAATCCCCAATTTGCACTAGTATTTATGTGACCTCGAATGTACCTAATAATCATTATAAATCATTGGGTGGCATATACAAGGACCAGCAATGCCTTGGGGCTCTTACAACCCACAATAGACAACAATTTCATATCATATACAGTAGTATATATGCATGATCCATAACTCTATATATATCACATTAAAAGGTGGCTGTGTGTCATAACTACAACATCTTACATCAGTCCACATAAACATAATACATCACAGTGTACATATGAATACAACAGACTCCCAAAATAAGCAGGCAACATCTATGCTCAAATCTACTCCTCAACCACGGGCCTCTTGCCCCGAGAACGATCCTCAACTGCTGCGATACCTGAAATATGTCCCCATAACGCGGGGTGAGAATGAATCTCAATAAACTTGGGGTTTATGGAACAGTCTCCACCCAAGAGTCCACTTCCTGCCAGAAAATATCAAGTACCAAGACATAGATAACACCATATAATCCATATTAGAATTTTCGTATCATATATATTTTCTGATAATTCTCATTTATTCTTATAAAGTGCTTTCTTATTAATCTTAATTATGTTCATGTCTTATGTATAAATAAGGCTTTCATCTTATATTCGTAATATCGTATCATATTCAATAGCATACTCATAATGATCAGGGAACTAAAGTTTCCTCGGCTATACCTTATGTACATCGTGACCATATCCATAAATGTTTCCTCTGTTCAGAAACCATAACTTACACTTCCAAGGCTTTATCTCATTGAAGATAATATTATTTTAACTTATCATAACATAAATAATATCATATGCATGCACTATATGAATGCAACTACGCAAAGTATCAATATTAACAACAATTATATCCATACGGAAACCATAATCGCCACTGATCATGGCGAAACAACTAAAGACAGAGAAGACTCCTAAACCGAAAGCTTACCTATCACCTTTTTCCTGTTGCTAACTTGCTATTTAATACATTGTGCACTTGGTTGTCTCCAAGTTGTTCATCCCCTACTTCGTTTGATTACACTCTGTTACCGCATACATAAAAGTACCATTAATTTCCAATAAAACATACATTACTTTAAATCCAAATAATTATATTTCATGTGTTAATTTCATAACCAACTTGACAACTCTATTTCCCTTGACAGTTCATGCCATACCACAATCTACAACTTAATTTATACTTCATTAAATTAAACCCTCAACTAGTTAATTAAGTTACCCATTTATAGTGGATATTTCATACACTTTAACATAGCTTCACATATCATAAACCACTTGAATCATACTTGATTATTCTAGGCAACTGCTATTAAACATTCACTTTAATTGAAACCACATAGTCTATACCCATTATTTCTTTATGGTCGAATCCTATATATAAACATAATACACAATTCTTTTGTTGTCATGTTTAACCAATTAGCTTAATTCTTGTGAAAGCATTCATACACTATAATTCCATTAACTTGACATAAAACTAACATCAATTTCCTTAGCCGTTTAATAAATATTGGTCGACTAGTTACATATACATATACTCATGGATTTACCATTTCATCTTAGTTAATTAATGCTTCATTTTACTAACAATTGCAAAGGAACATCACACACTCATAATATTAATTAACACCATTCAATGGCCAAAATACATGTATAGCCTAAATGTGCCCATTTAAGTTCCCCACAATCTATCAACTTTTATATCATAAAACAAGCATTCTTTAAGCATACCTACATGATCAATAATCATTCTTCATCATTCTTGCACTATATGGTCGTTTGGCCTATTTAATGATTCCATAATTTTATTTCAAGCTTTCAATCACTTACATCATATTCAAGGAACCTCCAACACCATTTAGCTTAATGACAAAATCATTACATCCACCTTCATGAAATAGCCGATTGGTACTTATGGATTTTTAAGGATCTTCTCACCACCTCTACTCTTTATTCTTTATTCTCATCAATCTTTAACCAATTCATTGAACATGACTTCATATGCAAAATTAATCAAATACATCATGTACCTATTTAAACTACCATACCCGAATGGTAACTATAAGACAGATTGAGAATTCCATCAACTTCACTACATTAATACCAACTTGTTTAATGCTACGTAACCTTCTAATATATATTTTTGTCACACACTCACATAAGAACAAGATCAAAACATGTCTTGTGTATCTTACCTCACTTGGCCGAATTGGCCATATATAATTCTATAAACTTTGCTCACAATTTCCACTTAATTTAATTAAAGCAACCATCAAACAACCACTTGTAAACAATATTTCTTTTAGACAATCTAACAAACACATGGTTGGCACCACTTAAACACATTATAGCTTACTTTGTTCATCAACCATATATGTTCCTATCATCCTTTATATCAACTTTCATAATTAATATAACAATCCTCACTAATCATAAAGTGTGTGGCTAGGTTGCTTACACTAGAATTCCAAGGGTTCCTTTTAACTTTCATTCAATATTTATTAAACCAATCCTTATTTAATCAAATAAAAACCATAGCTTCACTTAGATATTTTAACAAACACTTGGTTTACATAAATTTTCATGCCTTGGCCAATTGGTTCTTTGTTCTCACAACAATTCCCTTTTGTTAATTTAAAGCTTTTCTATGTTTAGTTTGACATCAAATCATCAAATAATCAACAACCATACATAAAACTCATTAAATATTCATGACAAAAAAACCATCATAAACAGCCCTAATTCCATAGCAACCCCCTTGATACATTTATTTTTAACCATTAAAATTGATATAATTTACCTTGTCTAGCTTCCACTTCAACTATTCAACAATCCCAAGCTTAAAAGTGAAGAAGACCACATAAACCCCTTTTTGACAGCATGTATTCCACAAGAAAAAGGAGAGGATTTTCTAACTTTAGAGAGTTTCTCTCAAAGAACTACACCATGAAATATGTTTACAAGGTCATAGCCTTTACTTTCTATGAAGAAACCTAAGTAGAAAGATGATGAAAAAGATGATGTAATCTTGCCCTTTTCTCTCATATATGTTCACTGTAGAAGAAGAAGAAATAAAAGGAATAAAGCGTGGAAATGAAACTTAATAAAAGCTACCGACTTTTGGTACACTCAATAACTAATGGATTAACTTTCTTGTCATCTCACTAAAGACAAGCAAGGAAGCTAATGTACCAAAAGACTAGAAAACCTATTTGGAAAGTTAAGCAATTTCCTATTGGTTGCTTAATTCAAATGCTAATACTTGAATACAAGGAGCAAAAAAAATAACTTGGAGATGGACAAGGTCAGCCACCGCTTTGGACCTTTAATAATGGGCCAATTTACTTAATTTCCACTATTGCATTACAAACACTTAACTTGAAATCTTAAAATAGTTTTCTATTGGTTCCTTTATTACTAACTTTCAATGGTTCTTAACATACTAAAAGGAAGAAAAGTGGCGTGGGGTGCAGCAAAAGAGATCAACTTTAGTAATATTAAATTCCAAGTAACTTAAATTGTTACCTTGTTATACATCTTTGCCCCTTCTACCCTCAATTAAATTCTTATTGGTTTTTAATTAATTTATCTTAACTTAATTTTAATAATTATTATAGAAATTATCTAATTAAATTAAAGGTACTTTAAACCCACTAATTTTACTAAACTAATTAATTATACATTCTAAATCATAATTAGACTTATTTCGTCTAACTATTAAAATAACTCTAATCTTTTACTACAATAACATCCATATCCCCACATATAATCTATAATTATATTTGGGGTCCCATTAGACTTGAATGACATGAACTATATTCTCTTATTATTTATCACATGAGTCTATTGATTTAACTCTCACAATTTCTTTGAATAAGTATTTAATCTAGTTAACCACCTAATTAATTCATTTCCCTTAATTTATTAATGGGGGTTGTTATATTGTCAAATTTAGTAGTTAATAATTTATCCTTAGGCATTAGGGTACCAAAAATTTATATTTATGTTATTAGATTAAGTAACTAATAATTTATAATTAGGGTTTAGTTTGTAAAATATTATTTGTTAATGTTGTTAAATTTAGTAGTTAATAATTTATGCTTAGGCATTAGTTTAAAAAATAATTTTTGTGAATGTCATTAAATTTAGTAATTAATAATTTTTGATTATGCAATATTGAATAAAATTAAATTACAAAATATTATTAAGTTATAGGGTTGCAAAATAGGTTACATGGGTTGTATAGATTAATTTTGTTAAAATCTGGTATTTATTATTTTATTATTATGCAATTGTTAGTAATAGTAAATTAGATGATTAGTAATTGTATCATATTATGATTTTAATAACATTAAATGTGTGGATTGATTAACGCATTATTTCATATAAAATATAATAACATTTATTTATATTAAAATCTCCAAATATATATTAATGTTGTAATTTTGTTATTAATTAATGTTACACTTTTCTTATTGTAATATAATTGTTTTTGTAAATAGATCGATGGACCAGCACGACCCGCATCAGACTTTCATCGATCCGGGTCCATCCTGTGAAACCAATGCGCTTAAAATGAAGAGTGCATTCATGCAAGAGTTTTGATGATTACAAACAAGCAATAGAAGCAACGTTAGAGATAACACAACTCGCAACAATTAAAATGAAGAGTGCATTCATGCAAGAGTTTTGATTAACTTTCTTACCATGACTGGTAATGACACTCGAAAGCTACCTCTGGTAACTAAGATTCGAGCTGCTCTCGATAAGGATTGGTCTGTCTTGTTGAAGCATATTTCTAGGACCTGTAATCATTGTGCGGACTGGCTAGCGAAGAAAGCAATGGATGATCCTTTTGGTTTATCCACTATTACATCCCCTCACAGTGAGCTACTTAATCTTCTTACTGCTGATATGCTGGATCCGGGAGTCATCACTCCAGCTGCAAGATGCTGAGTTTGTTTCTTCTGAGTCGATGGTTTTTAGTTTTCTTTCTGTCTTGTTTTTTCCTGTTATTGTTTGTTTTCTTTTGTTTCGTTTTGTCTGTTTCGTGGGGCAATGCCCCATGTATTTACCAAAAAAAAAAGTCAAAGGAAGCAATTCAAACAAGTCAACAAGAGCAAATCACTCCACACACAAGATCTTTATCGAAACATGCTCCTGAGAACTTAGAATCCAAATGTAAAGGTAAATTGATTAATGATGCATAAATGAGCTCAAAGGATATTTAAATCCATGCATGCATTATCCATGTCATCAATTATTTAAAAGCCTTGATTATTATGAAAAAGATCCTTGACATACTCAATAACCCAAAACATTTTATACAAGTCAAGGAAATACATTAAAAGTGATTAAAAACTAAAAGGAATGCTTTACAACTCATAAAACTGCACAATCAAAGAAAGTATTCGAATACTACATTGTATGTATTCGAATACTTATGCTCAGAACAAAGTATCCGAATACTTTAAGAAAAGTATTCGAATACCAGTTGAAGTATTCGAATACCTTACGAAAAGTATTCGAATACTTACTGGACAGAAAGCAGTCCAACGGCTATAAACGGCTAGTTTTGCGAAAATGAGTGTTCAAAGGGTCATGGGGGCCTCTATAAATAGTGATCACTATTCACATTGATGGGACACCTTTCCTAATCATTATTCTTGCTTTATTTCATATCATTTGCTTACTTTTCATCATCTTGATCATAAATCACCTTTGAGCTTCAATCTTGTGTCATTGATCAATACCTATAAGCTTCAACTTGTATAATCTGTACTTTAAGAGTACAAATCTTTTTCTAAACACTCTCAATCTATTCTTTTGTGTAAAGGGTAGTGAGACCCTAGTGAGAGGTTGCTCATAACCTAAGTAAGTGAGTGGAAGTGTGAAGGTTCCAAGAATTAATTTTCTTGAAGGTTGTAGTGGTTTTTCAAGCACTCTTGAAGCTTGATAATTAGTGGAAAGTTGAACGGGCTGGACGTATCTCACGGTGGTGGTGACTGAACCAGGATAAACAGTGTTTGCATTCTCTATAACTCTCTATCTCTTTATATTAGCATTAGTCTGACTACTTGAGCTTATCTTTTTCTCCTCTTTATATACCATTCGTTTGTGTGAACCTCTATTTTCTAAGCTTTGCTTTTATCAAACTACTTTATCTTAAGAAAATTAATTTCCACAAAGGAAGTGAAGCATTTTATTAGAAATATTTTTAAAACTCAATTCACCGCCCCCCCCCCCCCCCCCCCTCTTGAGTTTGAGGCCACTTGTCCAACAAGTGGTATCAGAGCTTGGACTCTTGTATAAAGCTTAACCACTTCAAGAGTAAAGATGACCTCTTTGAACAATGATATGCCTCTTGAGGGAACTTCAACTTCAAGATCTCCTTTCTTTAATGGCACCGATTATGCTTATTGGAAAAGTAGAATGCAAATTTTTCTTGACTCTATTGATTTAAAAATTTGGAACATTGTTGATGAGGGATATAAAGCTCCCACTAAAAAGGATGAAAGCAACAACGATGTTCCAAAGACTCTAAAGGAATTTTCGGAGGAAGAAAGTAAAGAAGCTAATTGGAATGCTAAGGCTAGAAACTTGATTACCAATGCTTTAGGTAGAGATGAATATTTTCGTGTAGCCTCTTGCAAAACCGCAAAAGAAATGTGGGATGTGCTTGAGGTAACACATGAAGGAACTAGTGAAGTTAAAGTCTCAAAAATTCTTGGATTAACTAGAGAATTTGAATTATTTGAAATGAATGATGGTGAAACTATTCATAGCATGCAAAAGAGACTAACCCATATTGTTACTCATTTGGATGCATTAGGAGCTTCATATAATAATTTTCAAATGGTGACTAAAGTCTTGAGAAGCTTGAATAGGGATTGGCAATCTAAGGTGACGGCTATTTGTGAATCAAAAGATTTAAAAGCATGTCCATTGCTACACTCTTTGGGAAGCTTCAAGAGCATGAGTTAGAATTGGCAAGACTAACTCTGAAGGAGCAAGTCAAGAAGAAAAGCAAAGGATTAGCTTTGCAAGCCACTAGCTCCAAATCTCAAGTGGAGGAGGAAAAAGAAAAGGAGCCATCGGAAGATGAATTAGATGAAGATGAAATGAGTTTCTTTGTAAAAAAGTATGGGAAATTCTTTAAGAAGAAGAATTTTCAAAGAAGACCCCCATTTCCTCCAAGGAGAAGATTCAAGGATGAAGGAGCCTCTCAACCTCCTCATACATGTTATGAATGTGGAAAACCGGACATTTTAAAGCCGACTGCCCTAAGCTTCAAAAGAAAGAAAAGAGTGACAAGAATCAATTCAAGGATAGGAAAAATTACAAAAAGAAGGCCTATGCGGCTTGGGATGAAGATTCAAGCTCATCCGATGATTGAAGTAATGAAGAAGCAAATGTATGTTTCTTACAAGACTCTAAAGCCTCAAATGATTTAAGCAAAGGAATGAAAGATATGTGCTTCATGACAATTGAAGATGGCAATGAGTCGGAATCCGAGGTAAACTCCACTTGCTCTTCTATATCTCCTTCATATGATGAATTGCAAAATTTATT